>JAQGBU010000025.1:0-107267 GCA_034698605.1 Isotoma decorata
GAAGCAGAAGAAGCAGATCACAGTTAATCACAAATCCCGGAAATTATCGTTGTGGTTTTAACTGGTTAAAACCAGTTAATCACAGTTCATAATCCCACCGGTTTTATCCCATCCGAAACCCTGCTTTTAGCTTTAACGGTAGGAAATTTTTTTCAACAATTTTGCCATTTGACCTTTGCATCCAGTTCGATTTGCTAAAGATGGTAGTGGTGGATTGAAGTAGAGTTAACACTAAGAGTCCCTTGCCGTAGTTATCCAGTCCCATATTATACTTACCACGGCCTTACAGTTTACATTGAGGATTGTGTGAGGATTCGATAATGAATCTGATGATTTGAAGGTGTAACTAAAAATATCCGGATAAAGATGCAAATTGAAGCTGTAGTTTAGACAATACTAAATTTTAGATTGACATATGCTCCGTGTGTTATACAATGGTGATAAAAGTTTTTTTTTTGTGGATTTTGCCACTGACAAATTGAACTTTATTATGAATTTCTGTTATTATTATTTGTGTAAAAATTGGATAATGATGTCAACCTTGTTTGTAGATTTTCCAGGCTTCGTTTTTTACACAAGTCCTTTGTGACAGGAGATTAAATTCATTTAAAGGCATTAAAGAAGTCGTTTATCTCACGTTATGTCATGTCTTAAGAGTTACAGTCTTACTGCCACTTATTGCAGCTCAATTGAATGTTCCATTTATCATAAAAAATTAGAAGGTTTGTTGATTTATCTGTTGGAAAGTCATCTTCATCTGACAATTATTCTAACATGCTTTATTGAGTTATTTTATGCTTTTATTTCATAGGTTTAGACTACTTTGTATGACTTTCGTTTTCGAAAGATGAAGGCCTATTTGCTCGGAAATATTGTTTTATTTATCAAACGGGAGGGCTTTATTTTAAACTGGTCTTTGATATTAAAAGTCCAACTGACTTAGTACAGGAAAATATATAGGTACTTTAGTTTATCAACATTACTTAAAAATTTGATAATATGCAAATACAAAGGGGCATAAAAATGTTCTAGAAACTTTTCCATATACTATTGTATTCAATGTCATACATAGTCTCTAGTTCATCGTACATGCGGAGGCCTTCAGACGAAGTATTTATTTCGACTCTTCAGAATCATAGAATTGTAAATTGTATTGCACGGAACAACCCTTTTTAGTCTAGGCGTTAGGGTAATCTAAATATAAATCTGTAATTTAAGCCTATCTAATTTAGGGAATAAATTTAAAATGGTTCAATTTCATATAGTACACCGTCATTTGCTAAAAAAAAGAGTTTTTAATTACTGATTGCTCGATAGACACTCAAACAGGCTCGAAATCATACTTCAAAGTTTATGTAGTTATAAGCCAGAATTGATTTTGGACCCAACTTGCTTAATGGTGGATATTTCCCATTATTTTTTAAAACTTGGTTAGTTACTTGATTTTTGCATAATATGCTTGTGCTCCTGAAACGAATTATGTCAAATTTTATCTGCTTATCGCCTTCCATTTGTATTCGACTAGCGACTGGAAAAATGCATGATGATGCTCAGCAAAAGGGACTCATACTTGAAACCAAAATGTACCAGGGGTGAAACCACAGCAGTTTAATTATTACTGCTAGATGTAGTATCGACATATGAAGCCTTCTGTACATACCCTTTATGGCATCTTATGAATTCTTCAAAACTTTGTTAATTTTTGAGGACCCTTAATGAAGTGTTTCTTTGGGTAGGGAGATAAAAGAGCGAGAGAGAGTGCTTTTTGGGATAAAAGGAAGGGTGAGCTTCAAAAACAAGCACTCTGATGTGGTCTAATTCGGATGCAATACAAGAAAGATTCATTTATTCATTTCATAGTGGTCCTGAAACATGCATGCCAGAAAGTTTCAAAACAGCAATTTTACTTTATTATTAGAGTCTAGGGTTAAAAATTCCATTTTTTAGAGATTGTTTTTAAGCAATCGGCAAATCTATAGTTTAAATATGTTGAAAATCATCATCCAATTGCTTTTATCATTTCTCTCTGATTGTTTTAAATCAAGTCCAAGATATTTTGTTGAAGACAGAGGGGAACAAATTTTGAGGTTCAAAACCTGCAAACAATGTAAGAATAAAAATCAGGGATATTTGGTGTATGCAATTGAATGAGGTACCTAGAGCACATAAGACTTCAATAACACCTTAAAGGGATTCTAACAATACACATTATTCATGTTGAAACAATGACAGTTAATTTGTGAGAGAGGTATCCAGCACCTGTAATTTAGATTTTATTTTATTTAACTTGACATTAATAAGGATGACAGTGAAATAGGGACGGAATTACCAGGAAAGTGAGTTCACTTCTGGGTAACAAAATGTGATCACAAGTAATCCAATGTTTCTTTAGTATTGCAATATTATTTTATTTGTCTTGTGCTTCCCAATTTAATCTGAAACTTCATACTTAAAAAAATATGCTGCTCAGAGAAAGTAAAGAAGAGGTTATTTTTTGCCCCATAAAATTAAGGTAGCTTTAGAGATATGACGCATAATGTTGAATCTCTGAAATTTTTCCCTAAAAAATGAAATCAAGCAAATACTCGTGCACAAGTAATAAAAAAAATGTAAAGATGTAGTATCGTTGTTAATCCCCAGACAGAACCATTTCCTACTTTCTGTTTCCTGTGGGCCCCTATACAATAATATTTTATTATTGCTCTCTTACTTTTGTACCCTACTCAACCTATGGCAGTTCAAAAGTATCAAAATCCAAAGAACTTTTCTGTACGTAGGCGGAGGTGAAACTTCAAGCAAAAAAGTTACTTTCCCTACCGTTTACTTGTCTATAATATGAATTTTATGAGAAAACATAATGAAAAATGGAGTATCGAGATCCTAACAGAAACAAAGCAAGTTGTGTATAATCGCGTTTCGTGGGTCCAGTCATTGTGAGAATTTTTGGGTGATTCTACATCCTACAGTTTTAGAAACTTTTATTTTGTCTCGTGTAGAAATAATTGTATTATACGTAAAAGTTTTTTGACGGCAGATGAATATCTGTCCTAAAGAAGTTTTGCTGTGTGTGTAACGAAACTGAAAAGTACTCCTGCTAGCCAAATACTAAATAAAATGTCCGAAGTTTGACTCGTTCCCCTTTTATGACGCTCTTTATAGTTGTTATTTATCGTTTGGATGTTTGTAAGTGTAGTGTAGTTTGAAAATAAGTTCAAGTAACTTTTTATAGTGTTGCCATTTCAATTTTAATCCAACTTACTCTTTCTAAACAAGACAATAATAATGTAACACTGATCGTTCATATTTATTCTTATCTAGAAACTCTTATCTTGAATCTAAAATTCCTTGATTTCATAAATCTTTTAGAGAAATAATTTATACACGACATTCCTTGCATCTGCAAACGGAAGAATCCGCGTTCAAGATGAACCAGCTCAGGTCAGGCTACATCGGATGTTAAGATCAAAGTGTAGTAGTATAGGCTCACCAACACTCTGCACATTTAATAACTTATTTATTTTCCATCAAGTCAAGACCCTTATAATATGATTCTACCTGCTGAATTAATTAAAATCTTGTACCATACAATAAAAACAACTGGGACAAAATAGAAACATTAAGACTCACGAGTGAAACTAGAAACTAGCAAAACTAGCAAAACATTATTATGCTTAAGCGAATCCATTCAGTCTCAAGAAGTTCAAAGATAAAATTCACATACTTATATGAAAAGGAAATTAGCTTAAATTTTACAAATTACTTTGTCATTAACATAAGGTATATTATACAACTTAAGTAGCACACTCGTATTAATCCCTATGAACAACTCAATGTTCACAAAACAGTATAATTGCCTCTTTCCCTAAAATCCTTTTTAAGTATAATAATAACAATTATTTCTATTAATATTTTCATGCTTTTAGCACTTTTCTTAACAGCTTACCATGGTACAATGTTTAACTAGTAGAATAATATAGTTTTGTATAACCGTACTTAAGACTAATCGGCTTTTTAACTTTTACAAATTAATATTGTTGGATTGGAAAAGAAATCCCTGACTTGGGTCACTAAAATCTTTCCAACTCTGGTGAACTGGTCTGGTATGGTATGAACAATAAGACCTAATTTTAATATCTGTTGTGTTTACACATAATACATTTTATACAGCGCGTTGGCACACGACATCGTACGTTCCTCATTAACTTTTACTAATTCTAATTTTCAAACGTGAAAGCTGCATGAAAGTACTGTACACCTTACATTAATTTACTAATGATTGTGTTAAGTCCATCCCTGAAAAGCCGATTTTTTGTATTTTTTATAACAATAATAATATAGTTTTTCGCATTCTAAAGTAATTTTAAACTGACAAAGTGACATTTAGATTTTTATCGTAGGCAAATGGTACATACACAGAATGAGGCCATGACATATAAGGTTGGTGCATTGGTCAAGCGCTATATATAGTAGACTAACCCTTCATATTGGAGGGTACAAGTGCAGGTACCTTACTTTCTGTCACAAAGAGTTTTTAAATCAATTTTTTAAATCCAACACTTTCCTTCTATCTAGGTGCTTTAACTCTTTACTTCTATCTTTGGATTTATTTTTAATTACTGTGTGTGTGCAAGACTACGTGAGATTAAGTGTTTATATTCTTAGTCAGTACTTTCACAAAGATATTAACCCCGGGTACTTCTACAGCAAAAGATTATAATAGGGCTGCATAGGTAGACTAATAAGATTATTTCTATTCATGAAAGTGATTTAAATTCTTATTTTACTCATGTGTACATATATATACATATATATATGGTGTGTGTATGTGTGATGGAGCTAATTACTTCAAAAATTAGGAAGATTGCATTGTGTTAGGCTTGGAAACAGGAATTTCTGAACAACTCCACATCTAGTTATACAAGAGAAAGCTTAACCAACCTGAAGAATCCTTTTAGGTAATTATTATAATTTGTAGTTTTTCTATCGTACATCCAACAGTAAATATAATTTTCCAAAGTTGTAACATTTTTATATCATTTTTTATCGATAAATTCATCCTACTATAAATTTAATCTTAGGTTTTGCAGGTTTTCTTAACAGTATTTAAGAATTAAATTGACTACAATTTACATACATATTATATTACTTAACACTAATACCAATCACATGCGTAGGTAAAGATAGCAATCATTCTTAAGATGTACTCAATTTCAACGTAATGATTGCTAACCTTACATGTGATCAGATAAATCTTATGATAATTAGAGAATATGGTTTAATTTTAGAATAAACAATGTTGCTTCAAAATCTGTGTACATCATTAATTTAAATAGCGTCTCTGTCTTACAAGCAACGATAATTAGATTGAATAAAATCAGCTGAAATCGATGATTGTCACATTTATGTTTTTTAGCTTTTTAGAACAGTCGTCGTCTGCATAATCTAGTACAGCGATATACGAGTGATTGATCTGATGTTTCTGATTGATTATGGTTGATTTGATTGCCGGCTGATTGTATTTGTTATAAAGTTTCATTATGTTAATACACTGTTGTCGTTAACTGTACAGAATCTGAAACTCCAATGTTAAATAAAACACATGGTGTTTTTCAAAAGACGTCCATCTAACAAGTTTTAGTATATTTAATATAATATAATATTAGTTTAATAAGAAAATGTTGACTATATTTATCTTCTATCCTTCTGTACGACTTAAAATGTTTCCTTTCCCCTGATTTTGATGAATTATGAAAAATCTCTGACATGACATGACATTGACGACGGCTGACTTTAAAAGCCTACCTGGTTTTAATTACCTGAAGCATACGTACACTTTAAACTCACTCGTAAGTTCATACTCATATAATATTTTACTACCACTTCTGACTTGCTTTCTAACCAACACGGCAATCTTCAAGTTGTACGTACACAAGTAAATAATTAAGTAATGACACACTCGCTTTTTATCGATCAGGTAGTAGTGTAAGTATCACACTCAGAATTTTCATTTAACCATTATTCCTTCCACAAGTAAGAAGGATTTTTCTGATAACTCTCGATTACTAGTTTTTTTGCAATTTCATTCCTTCAAATATGGAAGCCTCTCGAAAAATCCTGGAATAAACAACAACAAAAAGTTAATATTAGGATGATAAAATAAGGAATTTTAAGTAGTAACTAACAAAGCAATTTATATTCTGGTTTGGTGCACGCAATGAGATATGCATGATTATTACAAGTTAAGATTAGTTATGAGAACGAGTAGAACAAGGCAATATAACGATAATAAGGTTGCATTTATAGTCCCTGTAGGAATATTCGCGTATGTCATTTCCCGTATGATTCCACATACATAATTTATCCCTAATTCTGTATTTCTCTTACATGGCCAGACTGGAATTATGTGAAACTACCAAAACTTTTTGGAATTAATCAGGTAGAATATTAATTTCAATCGAATTAATTTCTACCTTGCTCAGATACCTAAATATGATTACAGTTCAATTTTACTCCGACCGAACTCACATCACCAAAAGTTTCTGAGGGTAAACCTTTAATCTAGCTTTTCTTATCATTCATCTGCAATGCATGCAAAGTAGTAGGTACTCTCCTGCCTCATACTTTGTGTAGCTAACAGCTTTCACTAGTTCAGGGAAAGTTTTGCTTTTCTTTCTTTTTCTATCTCGTACAAACATAAATTGACGTGTTGGATTCAATGGCAGGAATAAAAGCTAGAAATGATGTACGTTTTGGAGATACATTCTATCTCACGGTGGTGAAAGACTTTCATCAATCATCAGTAGCTCATCAATCATTTTCAAAAAATTCCAAGGATATGTTCAGCTATATTTTGTTTCTTTTTTGTGGAATCTTCCAGTTTACGAAGTGGTTGATTTTTTTGTCTTGTCTTGGCAAGCCCATTTCTTTTCTTAAGAAATACAAGCGGATCTTGTCAAAGCGGAAAAAATCAATTTGTTCTCACTGCTTACCACGATCTTTACCCTAATGATTGGACGTGACCTTTAAATTTTTGAGCTAAGACTTTTCTTTGTTGAATTCTATTCGATACCCGAGTATTGGAAGGGGAATGCAGACACAAACATAAATACAAGCAAGACTGCTTTCTTTTTCTTTTACATGTATTGCCAGAAAACTGATTAGTGAAAAAAAGCAGCTATTCTGGGTTGGACTTTCTATAGAGGAGGACTTTGGGGATGTAATTTTTTCAATAAGGTTGATGACGATCTCCTAAGGGACAAATAGAGACCGCCGCGCATTTATGTCTAATCGAGCGACTAATTCTAAAGCATCTATTTCATTAAAAAAAATCTAAAAGGATGTCACATCCATGTTTGTTTTCGCCTTGATGACTTGTCATGTTCATGCAATTGGTCACGCTATTCTTTTAGATGTTATTATAAATGAGCCAACTCAAGGGACATGAAGTGGGGTGAGCGTTAGAAGGAACGGATTATAAATTTTGATATGGCTTAGAATAGAAACACGTAAAATAGAAATTGGACTCACCAAATCAAAGAGAGCTTTATACGAAGGAAACTCATCTTGTCGTGTAAGACGAATAGACTAGAGAAGAGTGTATGATAGGCTATGCTACTCACAAAAATATACAATTTTTAAGAGAAAACACGCACTATTCGGGTTTGAGCCTATGCCACTGAACAACCGTTTGTCTTGGTTTTGTTATCATATCTTGCCAATGTTTCGTCTCAGACGCCCCAGTTCCGTTTTTCCCTGTAAATTGAAGAGAAAGTAGAAAATTTCAATCGGGATAAAATCACAAAAAAAACACAAAAACATCAATTCCATCAAGCGAGTGGAAACCCAAAGGAGCTAGGGTTTTTAGAAAAAAAGAAATCTATTTGACGCAAACGAATGACTTTTGGTTCTTCTTAAAGACTGAACAAAATAGAAATATATTCCTACCTGCAAGCATAATCCGGCCAATGAGCTCGTTTCGACCAATGTTATCGAAATCCATGACTAATACATCTAAAGAACATTCACGGATTTTTTCCCAGGGCACGTTGAAAGTAAAGGTTTCGTTAAAGACAGGATTCAAAGTGCACTTGTAAACCGGTGTCTTTCGTTTCTCAATGCGCTTTTCTCCAAACTGAAGCCAAACTTTCACGTACGGATCTGAAAACCAGAATTAATGACAGGTATTATTCGTAATGAAGCAAGACTAATCGGCCTGTCTTCTTTGTCATCTATCAAAAAGCTTTTTCATTTCATTTATACAAACTTTAAATTTCATAAAAACTTTTCTCCTTAACAGTAAAAGTGATCAACCACCAAGATTCAAGTCCCTTGAATATTTTACCTGATTTTCCATTTATATCTTTGGCCTTCAAACTTCTTGCTTTGAGTAAAGTGAGTGTCAGTGTGCTGTTTGTAGGATGATAACAAAGAGACACAAGCAGCTCTCCACATTTATCTTTTGCTGGTGGCTTTAGAGCTTTCCAAAATGTAGGTTTTTCAGAAAAGTCCACCTGCAATCAATAAATCCGAATTATTTACACTGTCCATCAAGCAGGACTACATTCTTGACGTGATGATGGAGAAACCATTCATATAAATACATCACACAGCCTAGTTGGCCTGGGCTTGAGTCAAGACTAAGAGTCACCATCACCCATATCAGTCTCATAAGTCTCAAACACTCCAGCTTGAATACTGTCATCAGTTATCCACCCAGCAGGGCATTGTTCTTTATAACATAGTTAATGCACCAGAACTTACACAACTTACGCTATAAATGAGAATAAAAGAGTACACCGAGGATTTTGATCTGATACCCGACGACTATACCAAGGATTACACTCAGACTCAGTGTAATAAAACTTTCTCCAAAAGGCTAAATCGTAACCACTGAAACAAGGGTATCAGAGTACGATCGTAGCCCAAAGCACAATGTAACCATCTACTATATTGGACAGTCTACAGATATTCTTTAACCTTAGAGCTTAGCACAAAGGATACAAAAAACCGTGGCATCAAATACCATACTATTTTCACCCTTTTCTGTCAAGTCCAAATCGCACATTGTGTCAGGGTACAAATGTCCAATCGTCTCAATTTTTCCTTATTCCTTCCTTGTGTCTATTCTTATAACTCACATCTACTACTTCACATCTCATATAGATGAGAATCATTAAAAGTAAACTGTCATACAGTAAAGAAAAGAGTTTGGATTGGAATCTCTTCGCATCCATCTAACGCTAAATGAACAAGGAAAGAGGCTCAAAGAAAGTATGAAAGGAACTTTTTGGAGAAGCCTATATGTCACATTACTCATCTTATCTTTTGTACCAATCGCATCTTTCACCCTTTGGCCTATTTCTACTCTTTATAAGTTCAGTTTGTGACTAGAAATTTTAGATGATTCTACCAACCCACATTTACTAGCTGGATGCACACACACACACATTCTAATCTCAAATGCTTCCTGCATTCACATCCATTTTACATCATTTCTTCCTTCGACTTTCAGCGGGGGATTTTAAAAGTTACAGGGGAAGCTGTAGGATGAAGGCGAAGAGAAAGTTAATTGCAGGTTGTCCCGTGCCCTTTCATCTCTGCCCTAGATTGTAGTTCACTCAAGTTAAACGATAGTTATTTTCTTACTTTTATCTACATCTGAGCAAGGATGAGCTATGGGAACGGAATAATCTTCTATGTGGTGTTACACAACTAGAAGGAATATCATCTCATCCATCGTCCTTGGTTCATGTTGTGAATCACTTTGTATCTTCACACCATTTTCTACTTACTTCTCTCAATAAAATTACTTTGTCGTATCAAATGTAATTTAAATGCAATGTAAATGCAATTAACTGAGCAAAAGATCTAAAGAAACGTTAACCCTGTTGTATTAGTGTACACGAGGCAACAATATGTTCTGAAATTAAGAGCAAAGTAAATGAATTTATTTTAGAGTTTGTGCTGGTTTTAGTGAAATGCGTCTCTTTCTCGTATTAATATGCATGATGTGTTGTTCCAAGCTCAGGCTAAGGGTTCACAAAGTAAACGTTCCCACTCACTACTATAACTCATACATGAAACGTAGTACTACTATCAATTCGTAGGTTCCTAATCCCCAAGCTTTCTTTTAGTATTCTCCATCATCGCCCACATCACATCTCTCACAGTTCCTGGAATTTCCTGAACTTACTCCAACCCCATGGAGTACACACAAAAGGGTTTTTTATACGCTATAGTAAGAGTCAGCAGTATTGACTGCCTGACTTTCACTTTCAATTTCTTTTCAGTTCAAAAGTAGACAAAAAACATCTCACAATCGGTTTGTGAATTTTTCAATGAAGTAAGTGAGGAGATTCAATATTTGAGAGATTTCTATATCTGGTGTTTCCAAGTGTCCAAATATGTTTAGAAAGTATGAGGGTACAAGAAGACAGAATGAAATGAGAAAGATTTCTTCCACTATATATGTCAAACTCGTATGTTTTGATAGTAGATTCACTGGTGGGGTATTCGTTCGTAGAGAGTAAGTGCCGCTTCTCTTATCAAACTTTTAAGAGCACTTTCCCCGCATTCTCTGAATAAAAGAGACAGAGACCAGTTTCACTCAAGTGCCTATATTATGTGTTTTACTTCTGTTCAAGGATCCCATTCAATATGCTAAGTTGTTGGAGCTGAAAGTGTTTCCTAACAATGGATAAAATTTTGTCGTTAGTATTCAGACAAACTTATTCACAATTCACAAATCTGATATCTCTCTCACTACTACTGTAATCCTAGCCTAATTTGAGACTTTTAGGCATATTCATTATCATTACTGACTGCCACTGCAATGCATACCTACTTTAAAGCATACCCTTCCACTTTAGTTACTTTTAAGGCCATACTATCACTATCACTAACTTTCACTCTTCCACATCGAATTGTATCTAGTGACTCCCTTCCTGTCTCTACCTCCTTGATGAGGATAGAAAGACGAAGAAGCCACTTAGGGAAAGTACTTTACCTCTTAAGGGATGTCATTCTAACAAAATAATGCTCAAAGGCTTTGCTGAGGACTAGAAGACAGAAAGTGAAGAAGGAAGTCGAATGGAATCATCTGACAGGACAAGAGAAAGGAAAAGAAGAATTTCTGTGGCTTCATTTACCCAAAAAAAATTCTTTACAAAGTTTGAAAGATATTATTCTTAGATCCAGTTCTAGAAAATGAATACCATTAAATCTGCTTCGTTTGCTTGTACACCTGCACTTGAGTAAATCCTTTAGTAGTTAATAGCACGAGTAGTACTAGAATGTCAGTGACACTGGTCCAGTTGGAAAGTCACTACTACAAAAGTACCTTATTCTTCAGTAATCCTACGTATTACTTAACTTTTCCAAACTTAGACTTAGAACTCAGATTCTTTTTTTTCCATCTCTTAAAAAAATGAGAGCCACAGTAGATTATTCTGGAATAACAAAAATTGGATGGTAGTAATAACAAATTTCTGGTTAATAAAAATAATGGATTTTTTTCAATAAAATAGTCTAAACATAAAAAATCTTGCATTTCCCATGTATCTATTTAAACCATAAATACAGCATAAGGATAAGATATCCTGTGATACATGGTGTTTTAACGATTACCAAGAAAGCCTTTCTTCTTTTTGTTTGAGAAAACAGTCTTGTAGGTGCATTTCTAATGAGACGAATCGATATACGTAATAACGATGGATGAGCATCGTTTGGCATGCCTTCTTAGCTTTCTTACACACTTTCCGGCCTTCTTTCTCTTTATACCATCTCATACTATGAACTTTCAACTACTCTACTTCTACTTATCTCAAAGCTTTAATGTGATAGTGAAAGTAAAAGGGTATGGGGGAATTCGGAATGGTAATGGTAGGACGAGCGATATAGAAAATTGTGAGATTAGCAAAATCCAACAACCTTAAGTATTCCATTCTAGGGCCGATCCACTAATTCTATTACTTTTGTGTATACTTTCAGTAGCTCCCTGTACGGAACACCCTGACAACAATAACAAGCTTTTATTTATTCAACCTAACCCCTCGTCTACCTCCAGAAAGGTGTAGCTATTCCAAGTAATATTTTAAATGAATGGGAGGAGTACCACTAGTGACTGGTTGCTTACATACATATCATTATTACTTCTTGGCTTAACTACTTAGTCGACATGTAAACTTGGCACTATATGAAACAGCATAAATTTAACTTTTTTTGTATTCCAGGGTAGACATAATAATATAATGAGTTCTGTGGGTTGTACTGTATTTTTTCTTCGATTCCAAACATGGAGAAAATAGGTCGGAAGAGTCTTTCCCTTTTCTTTCTTTGTTAAGTAAATTCCATCAATTCTTCGTTTAAAATAGAGGGGATGGGATGCAGTAAGATTTTATGAAGAAAATTGTTGTCCCTGTACTATGAGCTAATTTAGTTTTGTTAATGCCATTACAACGTTTATTACCATTATAATTATTATCAGTGATGGAGTTTGAAGGTTGCAAGTGGTATTTATGCTTACTTCGTTGGTACGCTGGGTTCGGTCGAGCTTAAATTCAAATATTCATTCTCTCAGCTTTTTAAAATGAATTTATTTCTTCTACTTCTTATTCGGTTGTATGGAAGAAGGACTAGAAAATAAAAATACATACCTAAGCAATAGCTGGAGAGGTTGCTTTGCAGTATTTTTGACACGAATTGGGTGTGTATTGTCGCTGTCACAAGGCATAACACTTTTGTGTACTAACCTGTCACACGGTCTAGAACTAATAGTACTTGGTAGAAAAGGGAAGGCAAGTCTGTGAGTGCTCTCATTAAAATGATTGCGACTCACTAGTTCTACTTGCAATCAGCCTTTCTATGTATTTGAACTTAAGTCTACACATCTGCAACTCTGATTCAAACGTCTATCATTATTACATTATTTCTTGTGCTCTTTGTTCGATGCTAAATGTCAAGTAGAGATACGACGTGGGTAAGTTTGCCTTTCTCTGCCTTTTCGCAAGGGAATTTCGATATGCTCTCAATTCTCACCAAGTCAATTTGGTTCGGGTCGATAAGAATAGTTTGCAGTGGCATATGTTACCTTTAACATATAGTGCAATACAATATACGACACACTTGATTTGCACTGGGAGTCGGTTTCAACTCAAAAGCCCAATGACTTTTTGTATTCCTAGGGGATCTTAAAATTCATTCATGTCATGATTATGCCGTTTCAAGTAATCGAACAATGCAGCCACGAATACTTGTACAAAGTCAAAACCATTTGTTCCAATAGAGACAATTATTCATGCCTCAGCAGTAAAAGTAAACTTCCTTCCTTGAAAGATCAACAATTCAACAATTCAATTTGGCATATTTGTTTTACGTATAAATTCTCGCTTTGAATAATTTCAGGAAAATTTCCCCCTTGTTTTGAATTGAATAGAGAACTTGCAAATGATAAAGGATTTCCTGAAGCTAAGTTTTTAGTGGTTTAGTCAAGCAATCATAAGCCGTAAAAGAGACCTTGAGCTAAAACTAGTTTTTATTCAAGAACATCAATAAAAAGTTATGTTTAAGCCTGGTAAAGTACGCAATAATAAATATGCTCGTGGAAGGGAACTGAAGATTGGACGCCTCTAAATAATTTGAAACTCTGCATGTGTGCATTTTGTTCGAGTATTCATTTATTTATTGAATACGTTTAAACGAATTGGGATAATTTGGCTTTGTCTTGTCCATTTAGCAATTTCTTCAGACTTTGGAAATCCTTCAAACCTAAATCTTCTGTGAACTTAAAGTCTTTCAAAGTTACAACGATCGTTGTATTACATAAAAATGGGTTAGCTCACTTAGCTCCTATTACGCCAAAGTTTCGAATAAAACTTCCATTGGTGTTATATTGGGAAATAAGAAAAAAACAAAACTCATGTTTCAACTCCCATCCATTCTAACAAAACCTTTTATAAATATGTGACCCCAACCCCAAATGCTTATTTTCCCATGGTAAGGCTCTTCGGCCTTCAAAATTTGTTTATTTGTTTCAAAAGTTTATAGCTGTGTGAAAGCTGGATACAGTTTTTCTATTTTGATGAATTGCTTGAGAATAACATGACGTTCTTGTTTTCCCCCTTTTTTACGGAACCCTCCGATTTCTCGATTTATATTAGACCTTATTAACCGTGATATATGACATATGACACAAAATATGACAAAAACAGTTAGTGTCGAAAGAATAAGTTGTTTTTGTAAACCTTTGACGCATACAAATAAGATTTAAAGATTTATCTAGAAGAGAATAACATATTCTCAAAATATACAAGGATGGAATATATTTTCTACAACATGCACGCCCAAACTTTTTACTCCTTGTTGGTTGTCCTCTAATCCCAAACAAGTCTTTCCAGCCTTACGATTACAATTTATATTATGAAAGCAGATTATATGAATTTAGATTGTTGACGCAAGTTGAACACGAAGTTTTTACATGAACTATACGATAAACAAATTATATAAAATGAGTAATTTCATGGAAATTAATTTCTTGTATATCTTCAAGCAGTGTATATTATTTGGAGCTGATATAAATGCCTTCGCAAAGCCTTAAAATTCCTTATTATTTCAGTGTGACGACGTGGTGAGTTAAGAGTACACGTTTTCAAAATATGATACAAAGTTCTGACTGTCTAACGCAGCTCTGCGAACCAAATCATTTGCCAGGGTTTCCTTGCTTTTAAACTAAAATTACAAATTTTCTACTGAACCTAGTTCTATAGCTATAGCTGTCATCGTACATTACATTTTATATCTATTTAAATTCGCTGGCATATAATCCTAAGGATCTTGTTAACTGTTAACTTTGTTGTGCGTAATTTAATCCTTTAACAAAGAAGATTAATCATCAGCTACATTCTGCTGACTACGGGAGAAATTTAGAAACAAGGCTCCTCTTCCTCATCCTAACGAATCCAATTACGTAAAGGCGAACCTCACTTTCAACTTTAAGTATTATTCTGGCTTAAGTGCATTAGATTAGATATCTTCAGTCTTGACATTACCATCAGTTTTAAGCAAGAACCAAGGCTATGTTAATGTACAATATTGGTAAGTGTACTGTTTCGAACATACTTGGACTACCATAAGAATTGTTGACGTAAGTAAGTGAATGCGATAATAAATGAATAAATCTCCTTTGAAGGTGAAAGTTGAACTGAAGCCTTTATGTCCTTGATGGAATGGAAAGAGGGCTAATGAGAGGAAAATTCTTTTGAGAAAAGTTGTCGTGTACTCTTTTGATTATTTTTTTAAGTGAAAAGTACAACCACACCAAAACTCACCTAAAATGCTCAGTTGATTAAACATCCGGAGAGCGGTCAAATGCAATTAAGTCTTAGTAGAAACTTTAGAAACGGGAAGTTGGATTGGAAAGTTTTCGACTTGGTAAAGTTTATTATTTCTTAAGAAGGCAGTAAGGGTGGGCTCGGTTGGTAAGATGATTCGTGTTTACACGTAGCCCTTTCCAATTGCCACACTTAATTCAAGTTTCCGTTTAATTCTTCAAACTTAATTTTACATAGCTTATTTATAGAGGACAAAAGTACAACATTATCAACCCTGAATTTAATGGCTGAGGAAGGAAGAAAGACACGATGTTGAAAATGAAGTTCCGTAAAATACGGAAACCAAAGTATTGATTTAGTGAAGTAATCAGATTTCACCAGATTTACGACGACAAGTAAGAGTTAGACTGAAGGAAGAACCACGTTTTTACGAAACCGTCTCTTGGCTTCGTTAAGAGAAAGACCTATAGACTTGTCTCGAGTGAATTATGGACTAGTACTTTCTGGCTGGGCTTTATTTTATTACATGAAAAGTGTGTTGGAATCTCAGAAGTTAATCTTAAGAGTAAGAGACTCAAGTTAAGTATTTATTAGCATTTTGGTGAGCAAAGAAGAAAAATAAATTAATTACCTGACAAAGAGGTAGGAAGATTTCACCGATGGAATCATCTCGAGAGAAACGATCATAGTCGAACACATGAAGATGCAAAACACGGCTTTGAAGCTTCTGAATTGGGAAACCTGTATGGATTACAGAATACAATACAATGTACCAAAATTATAGTCACAGTCGGGTCATACAGAAGTCAGCTTTCACTGAAATTTATTCTACATCTTTTATTCCTACTATCCTATAAACCTGACAACATAAAATTAATACACATCTAATCCTAACATCACCCATCTATAATCTATATCCAGGTCTTGTTCAAAAGACAATGAATTACTACTCTAGCTACTTTCCCATTCACTAGTCCAAGATACAAAGCAGTAGCTTGTTAATTCTTGAACACAATCCATACGACATATCTAAAAGTAAAAGCATTAGTAGCAAGGTGGTTATTTCAACAGCCACCCGGGTACACGGAAACCACATACAGACATTAGGTTTCCATCCATCCACCACACACGGCTACCCTTGCCACATCACTCCAATAACTACCGTTGATGAATTTGATGAACCATTTGTTCTTCTTACCTCCGGTATGAAATTAGTTCATCAGCAAAAGCATTGAATTGAAACAAATGAATCTCGTAGGTGGTATCCTTCCAACACTCCCATAACCCTTCCTCATGGTGTGCTAGTTGTAAGCAAGTAATAACACAAACTAGCCGGGATGAAAGTGTATAGAGAGAAAGGAATATGGTCCATTTTGGACTAACTACTCCTATTATTGTAATAATTTGCTTTTCCTACTTTTATATTAGGCTTAATCGCATTCATGCTCATTCATGCAAATAATATTTTGTTTATCTACTTCATCATTAAGTCTCCCCAGGCAGGTTCATTTTACTAGCTAAGTGTACTTCATAAAAAGCTCCCTATCTCTCTCTCTCTTTTGAATATTTTCTAATTCTAATCCTATCATCAACCCCTGATGCTGCTCCATACTGTTTTCTCTTAATGTGTTTAGAGAAGAGGCAGTTGAGCGAGATAAAAAATAATGAATTTTTTAACGAGTTGTTTAGGCGTTATATGACTACACACACGTTCAGGTGGCCTGAATTATGGCATATTTGCGAATATGAATACAATGTGAAACATAATGCATATTTAGGGGAGTAAACTGGATAGCAACTGCGATAAGTGTTCCTTCTCACTAAGCCAATTGTGTTGACTTGCCCCTCACAGTTATCGATTGTCCGAAGATAGTAGGTATATATGTTGTGCATATGGAAATAAGTTCACATTACTGTTTTCCTCTTTAAAAAGTAGGATGATGAAAACTTCAATATGTGAAATGAAAAGTGGTTATAGATTTTTCAATTGAAATTATTGAATAAGGTTTGTTCTTGTGTAAACTGACAGGGAAAATGGATGACCAACTCGGAACATAAATTGTGAGACCTTAGGCTAACCTTAATTGGATAGCTTTTTCCTAAAAGTATTGATTATCTAATGAACAAATGGTTTCACTCATTGTTACTTGTCAGTTCCTATAATTTTCCATAGCAAGCATTAAAAGGATCTCTTAATAGAACGACCAGGATTCTGTCCTGCTCTGTCTTTTCTCTACGTTGTGTAACATACGGAAACATATTATTAAAACCTTTGATGATGATTGTTTACCCAAACTGTCATTTTAGTTAAGCTCTGAATTTACTGTTGACGCAATAACAAGCTTATAACGGAAATACGCATCATGTGGCACGTACTTAGGCGTTAGGACATGATAAACAACAATAACATCACAGCTAGTTGGAGTGATGTTTTTCTTGTTTATTTGTTTACTAAAAGCCCCATGGGGTAACCGAAGATTAATTTGTGATCACTTTAGTAGAGGTCAATTGAACTCACCTTCAAAGTACAACGTCTCATTCCAACGGGGGTTCAAAGTTCGCCTTTTGATCTTCGTTTCCAATCGATGTTTTTTGTCAGGAAGCAATGTCACACGAACATAGGGGTCAGAGGTTCCTGAGATGTCCTTTGCGGGGAGATCTTTACCCTATTTATCCAGATTTTATGAAAGAGCTTTCTCATTAATTTCAGATAAATCTACGCAGTTCTTTGGTATTTACTTTGTACATTTATACATTTATATATTATGTGAATTGAATGAGCATATCATAATGTTTTCTTTCATTTAAGCAATCGAATTGCTTAAATTGACTGAAAGTATGCTGCTGTGAAAGGCTAGCGTGTATTATTTTTCATGGTTTAGACATGCCTTTGAGGCTTTCTTTCTCAAAATACGAAACTAATGGCTTCTCAACAAATTGCTATTATGGTAAGGCTTGCGAAAAACAAGCTGAAACAAGAGCTTAATTTTCTCCAAGTTTGTACAACGGTGCTCTGCCTTATCGTAATTTATTTATGCAAATTGCGTACAAATCAACATTCTTAAGATCCTTTGAAGTCAACTACAGAAGGTCGCAATCACGACATGTCTGCAGTTGTTTTGTCACTAACCAATAAATTGACCAATAATTACACATAACATTCTACAAGCTAACTGCGTACCACCAAAACCAATGGAATTACTAAGGAGAAAGTTCAGACACAGAATAAACATAGGAAAGTGGAACCGGACCAATTTACTCATGCATGTTCTTCGCCAACCTAACTTTATGTGATATTCAAGGCTTGAGTAAATTATCCTTTTGAAACACATTAATTTACGTCGATAATGTATTTGCATCTTTTTTCCGCCCTTTCTCTCCTAATGGTAAACAAGGGAAAGTTTGCCGTATCTAAATAATATTATCGTAATAAAATAGATGCTATAGAATAGCAACCATCAATTTCGTCTGTACTCTAGACACTCAGACTTGGACAAAGTGATGCAGTGCATTTAATGTATGGATGCCAGACGTTAGTTTACATTCCTCCTTTATGTGTTTTTATGAAGCATTACTAACTATCCTATCTCGCAGGAAGTTTGATGAAACTACTGGATTGTTTTACACCAAATTTAATGGTGTGTTATTACTATGTCCTAAGAGATTACTAGCGCACTAAAGGTTGACAACCACAATAAGTCAGCTCATATTTCTATTGTTAGTACGAAGGGGATTCAAACGAATGAAAACTAAGTGCTTGATTTTAAGCGTAGAGAATAGCCTAAAACTTATTTGATAGTATTCGCTAATATATAATTATGACGATAATTCCTTTTATATGTGACCCATGACTATACTCTCCTAGAAGAGGAATGATTCCTCAAAGGCTATAAATCATGTGGTAGCAACTACTAATGACAATGGATATGGTAGACTTATAGTAGAATAGATTTACCTGGATGATTCTCAGGATAAGGGTCGTGCTCTCGAAGTCGTACTCAAGACTGAAATTGATTTGCCCCACAGCGTCAGTTGACTCCGAATTATCGATGTACATATCCACCAGAGATATTGATCTATTTTGCCAGAAGGCCATCTGAAACCATAATAATCATTGAATTATCATCATCATCCCATCAGTCAGTATCAAATTACCCATTTGGACACGAAAATGAATGAAGACGATAATTGGACTTGGGCACAGGTTTGCTCACTGTCAAAAATAATAAAGACTGACATTTAAAATCGCTTTGGAACATTTTTACACTTATAAACACAAAGTAAAAGGATTTATAGATATATATATATCATGTGTGGGGGTAGAATTACTACAATTACACTGTGATTTTACGGCAACCCCTGCTATTCTTCTTTAATCTTTTAACAAATCCTCATTTGTCTATTAAATCATAAAGGAGAGACTAAACAGCTTTTCTCTTTGTCATCCTTCATCCCAAACCGTCTTTCCTTTCCTACCTCTTAGAAATAGGCGATGAAAGTCTTAAGCTGAGCATTACTGATTGTCCTCATAATGTCTAATGATGATTGCTCAGTAATTGTCGAAATGTTTACAAAGGCTAATAAGCTTTTCCCTCTTGCTTTACTACATAGTCTTATCCTTAGAAAATCATAATCAAATATGTTAGGACATGAATTATATGAATCTCTAATGATGGTAGCTACAAGCAACGTTAATAATTCTCTGTATGTTAGTTATAAGTAAAGCGCTCGTTAAAGTTTTAGCCTTTGCTTTCATCCAATATCCCCAGTTTTGGATAGATGAACTGTGTAAACATTATTATCATTATCACTTCACATTGTGAGGACGTGATTCAAAGGAGCTAGACATGTCATTGACAACGATTTTAATCTCAGCAAGAGGATAACTGATTTCACCCTGTCTGAAAATATAATCATTAAGACCAAATTGTTATGTGTCAGCCCTCACTTTTCTTTACCGAGAAGAGCCTTTAAGATATAATCTGATTTGAAAGGTTTCATTCCCTGAATAGATGATGAAAAGGATTCATTTTATACGAATTGACTCAAAACACTGGGATACAGATTGGTTTTCGTTCTAAGGATATTGAAGGCTAAATCTTTACCAGTAGCATCAATGTGCGTGGACTTAAGTTGGAACTTTCTCCGCTTTCTTTCTACCCATATTTTTCCTGGTTTTTTTTCTCATTTTTCATCATCTGTAGAAAAAATATTGCCAAAAGGGATGAGGGATGACTAGATAAAACTACGCAGTTTGATTATCATACTCTAAGATAGTCTCCTTTTAATATGATTTCCCTAGATAGGCTCAATCCCATCTTTAAGATTTTTTTTTCTATCCAACTATTCAAGATAAAACGCAAATTTTTTTAAGATAAACAGATAGCTTTGAATGAATATATCCCCTCCAGTCATTTTATCTAAACTTGGAATATTTTTCATGTAAATTGTATTACAACTTTACTTGATTATTTACCGCAGGATGTTGATCATGTTTAACCCCTTGAAGAGATTTGTTTTGCACAGGTGGAGTTTTACATTCGGGTGTGGCGGTGCCAGCAGAGCTTCCCCCAGGGGATCCTGTTGTAGCTGCAGCTGTACTTGACCCTTTGCTGGTTCCAGCCGTCCTGTTATATTAATAAGAAAAAACTGAGTATTTCTACGATTAATTGAACCATTAGCATTTTTAAATACGTAATAAAATATAGTGATGGTAAACAGCTGCTGGTGACATTTCATGCAAAAAAGAGTTACAAATTTGGCATTTACTCTAATGATAATCATAATGAAGAGAAGTATATAGTAGTAATAATAATGCCAAGTGGGCGTTAGTGTATTTTAGCAAATTTTGGTTATCTTTAAAAGAAAC
The DNA here is from genome assembly GCA_034698605.1 of Isotoma decorata. NCBI lineage: Eukaryota > Metazoa > Arthropoda > Collembola > Entomobryomorpha > Isotomidae > Isotoma > Isotoma decorata. The sequence goes on from JAQGBU010000025.1 coordinate 21,196, forward strand.
AAGGTGGGAGCGGATAGGAGAAAATTACACTTTCTACAAACAACTTTCTACTGCATATTGACATAAGTATATATTCATTATATATTTGCATTTTTGGCATTTTGACATCAAAAATGGAATACAAATCGGTAACGTCATAACAAAGTCTCTACGTTATTTGCTGTGCGGGTTAATTTAGCAGTTAGACCATCACCGATTCGAAACTCCACTTTTCTGTCAATGCATTTTATTGATAACGCTGTAAATCCTACTCTAATACATATTCAGCAGTTAGTGTTACACACAACAAAAAAAAAGCTTTCTCCTGTGATGTTAGTCAATTTGTTAGCTTCATTCGTACACGTTACTACAAAGTTACGAGTTACATGTTGTGAGGCTTACTAACTACTACATTAGGTATGTAAAAAGGAGCAGGCCACACAGATACTCACAGGTTGGGGGAAACTCAGTCAAAGGTTACGGGTCGTTGAGCTATGTTATTTCATAAGTTGCATGTGCACAGTATGCGGTAGAAGTAGAGTATATTATTATAAAAGAGGATCAATCAAGAGAAAGTGTCACACAGGAAAAACATGTTACCTAAAAGAAGACAGTAGGGACATCATCTCTGCTGATTCTTAGCAAGTAGCAGCAGAAGTAGTAGTACTCGAAGGCTTTTTTAGTTCATTTGTACGCACGATGGCTTAACTTTTTTTAAAAACAACTGCCAATGCCAAGAAAATGGACCCCACAATAATTTTCACAATAGCCAGAGCACAAGAAGGCAGTAGACACAGCAGGAGCAAACGGATGGAAGCCACGCACATCGACACCACACGACATGTAGGACACGTACGTACGTTCGCGTACACATATCAGTTTGGAATGGTGAAAGACAGAGAGAGACAGAAAAGAAAAGAAACAGGAAATAACGAATAGAAAGTCAATCAATCAATTAACCTTCTTTTTTTAACATTTACTATAATATCATTCGAATACTAATATCAACCACTGAAAGCATTATAACACAACTTTCTTCTGGAGAACCTTTTAATTGGTACAATAATAATAATAATACGGATTATTATTATACGGATATCGGATTATTAGCTTTTTTATCAGCTTTCTACGGAATAATGATAAGGACTACTTATGTTTTTATTTCTGGTGCCCCTAATGGTTTTAAGTATGGCGTAGGCATTTCGTAATAATATGCGTATTAACAACTTCCTCTTAAAAAGGACAGCCTTTCTCTTATTATTCATACGCATAAGAACCTATTACAATATTGTAATTTCTGTTTTGGTAAAAGTCAGTCACGACACTCATGAAAACAGCCTTCTTTTGTTTACAGTCAATTCTTGTTTGTCAAAATCTGAACAGTAATAAGCAAAACTATGGGTTTGAGTCGGTACATTCTGTAAACTATTATTTATCATGCAAATTTCCCTTCACCTGACGATGAATTTTAGACTAGTTTAAGTATGTATTTACCATTAGTATTCACAAGCTGTCTAACTTCTTGTCAGAATAAGATAAGAGAGTTGTATGGAATGAGTGCCTTAAGCCCGTTATATAGTAATAAACCACTTGGACTTAACAACGTTCTTTAAATGTAGCATAAGTAGCAAACATCCTTTCAGCGATATAGATGGAGTTGAAATTTACTGTCACTTGTCAGACCATCCCATCACCCTCACAAGAAATTCAAGACTCTCCTGGAGCGTCGTAAACGATCCCTTCATTTACTTATTCATTCCAAAATCCATTAATATTTTACTAACTGAATTGAATACTAAAGCTCCGACTTCAAATTTTCTCCTGGGTTCCCAGCGTGTACAATGCTTTCTTTCACCAAAGTCAATTTAACTATGGAATTTGGAATTATCCTATGTAATATGCAACACATGCCTGATTATCATATTTCTCTAACAATAAATCTAAAATGATTTCAGCCCTATACTCCTTTATTTAATTTAGTACGAAAACGTATGGAAGGGATGGTGAATTTTGATTAAATCTTGTACCCTACGCCTACGTTTTTGGTTCCTAAAATAAAAGGAAAAGGGGACTGTACAAGAATTGAAACTAATTGGAAATTATAATACGAGAAGGAAGATTATTGAATCATTTTGGTATGACAAGAATATAAGAAATGCTAATCCACCCACCTTCCTTCCTATCTGTATAATCAATGAGAATAACTGTGCTCCCAGTTATTACTACTGACCTATTGCCTTTACCATTAATTTCATCTCTTTTTCTCTCCTGTCGACAGTCAAAACTGGATTTGATGTCAAAAGTCATTTCTCCCCTTTCCTTTACTTCTCCCAAATAGAAATCCTTTGTTCTTTCTCTCTTTTGCAAAACATAATAGAAGGTATTTCTAGTCCATTATTTAAATCTAGCAATAAATGAGTGTACGTGGACGTGAAAGTGAAAGTAGATAGAAAATTTGACTTCTATGATGATCATGATGATAATAGTAAATTACATTCCGGTCTTGTTGGTTCTTCTCAAATCTGTATTCTTAGGGTAGTATGGGGATGGGGTATGTTTCTACATATTTCTACATAACTAAACGTGTAGGAGGAAAGGACGACGAAGAAGAAAAAAGAAAGTGAGAGGTTAATCTAATTTTAGGATTGAAGTGACTAGTAAGTAGTGACTGCGAATTCTGTGTGTGTGTGTGTGCTTTGGCTTCAACCTCCAGTCTAGTTGTAATTAGACGGAAGGAAAGGCCGTAAATTTTTACTACATGGTCTCCAGACAATAAAGAGCAAATGATTTTTCCGGTTGGCATGGCTTGCAGATGAATTTAAAATTCTATTTCACTCCTAAATTATTACTAACTCCAGGTCCTCCTTTTCCTCTTCCCAACTAGTACTTACTGTTTTTTCAAGTGGATAGGACTCTAGGCTCTGGAAATATTCTTTCCTCTATATGGCTTTTTTTGCGCTTCGTCAAAGTGTAAGATTTAACGTAGAGGCTATTGGAGGCAAATGATACAATAAGTATTTTCTCTCTGGGAATATGTACACAGGAACTTTTATCTACAGGAAACGGAAGGTTCTACCTCATTGGTACATGATACTATGGTGAATTTAATATTGTAGATAAAGCACAATGTACAAAACATAATGTAGCATGTAGCTCAATAAAATTCAGTCAATAGAGGCTATTCAACATAGTAAATTTGTTCCTTCTGGTATTACTCCTCTGTGACTTGTTTCCTATTCAGGTGGGAGGATGTATGCATGTAATTTAAAATTTCTCTAGATACAATCTGGAGTGAGTGACATGAGCCAGATTGTACTGGAAAGGTTTGTATTATTGGGAGGAAATCAGTGTGTAATACTAATACACTGGCAAGGGATACCCTAAACCATTTTCCTAATGTTATTATTTCTTTTCTTACGAGCTTGGAAAGTATCTAACTTAGTAAAGCTCCATGACTATATAATTTCGGTTCTTTATTCAAATATAATTGAACCATGGTTCCGTAATGGATATATGTTTTTCTGAGATTCACTATCACTAACCAAAGGTAGAAATACCAAAGGAACAAATACTATAGTCAAAATGTGTCTATACTGAGTACACTACTACTGCTCCCATTTCTTTAGAAAATCCCTTGGTTTCACTCAATTTTGGAATAGAAAGGGTTGGAACTTTGAAAGTTTAATGAATATGCAACAGAAGAAGTGAATCAAATTCTGCTCCTACTTGAACTTATCATCATGAATGCTCTCCCAAGCATCATTATCATTTTCCGTGTCCATTACATAATCCTATATACCATGCCTACGTATATGTGTAACTAAGGACCTAAGTAAAAGTGGAATTGAGGTTCTTATTAATTCAGTGTGAGTGAAAAAAACTTTCCGAGAGGGAAAAAGAAAGAGGAGGAATACTAACTAATCTGCTCCTGAATTTGGGGACAAAAGAAAGGACCTGCTTGTCCAAGCGTTATGAATTCCAGGACACTTTTCCAAATGAGGTTAATTCTAAATGAGAGATATGGCTGAGGAAGTTTAAATGGATTTATTAGAGAATGGGAGGAGCTCATAGGGATGCATTAGAAATAATAACTAAAACTAGAGAATATGTATGACAGGGTTACGATGCGATAATGGCCTTCCACAAGCTCAAAGCATTATTGTTATTGTTCATCTAAAATGCTTTTGGTTTCAGAAGTTCCGAATGTTCTCAGGAGTAACCTACTGGGAAACGATAAGCCTGGCCAGGCTCAGCAATCACCCAAATCCCAAGCTTTTTCCAACCTGAGTGAAAGTTGGGATGGAGAAAGCTTTCCTAGAGAAAGGGAATTTTCTTCCTGCTTGACCTTTATTACCAGTTGGACTTGGGAAATCGAATGAAAAGGATGCCGAGACTTTTGCAACTTTATAATTTCGGCTATGCAGGATCAACTACGTGAGAAAGATGAGAAAACAAGGTAGAAATATGTTTTAGTAGGCCAACTCTACCACGCCACTGACTGGTTACTTTTAAGTTTGATCGGGGCGAAATGTTATTCTGCATCATTGTCGGCAGACTTTCATCTTATGTATTCCTTGACCGTATTTTTTACCTCCTACTGGAATCTACTACTACTACTACTACTATCCAATTTTGCCAATATGAAGTCAAACTATTACTACTGATTCACCATCAACAACGTAAAATATCGATACTGGATATGTCTATCTGTAATAGTAAGCATTATCGTCAAGCATCCAATTTCCCCTAAGATTGGCTATCATGTACCACTAACTTGTACAATTTACGCAGCTAGTACCAAATAAACTACTCATTCGAAAACTCCAGACGTCAGAAGCAGCACTTCAAACAAGTAATAAGCATTTTTTGCTTATTTCTTGTATTCGATATTACAAATGCCAACATAGGGGAAGAAATAACTTTACAAATGATTCAAACCAGACTGAGCTACTTGTGAATCTTACATTCTACCCAATACGGTCCTGTTTCTGTTGGGTCTTTCCAGTCAACTAACCATTTTATGTATTGCTTTTACTGGGGTTTAAAAAATGCACTACGTCAGGCAAGTATTGGATGACAGATGGAAAAGAAAGTAATAGTAAGTAAAGTCAATTCCCATAAAACTCTTTGTCCCGTCTGCTTTCGATGAGTTATTTTTGCGACTGACTTTTCAATGAATTTATGTAATAAAATAAACTCAGCTTAACTCAACTAACTATACTGCTGGTCCTTACATAGTTGGAAAGTTGTGAAGACTCAAATTCATCTAAAATTTTCTTTTGTGAGATAGAAAAGCCCTTACTACGACGACTACGGACTAGAAAAACTTTTCATTCTCGTTGGGAAAGATAGAACGTGTATAAGTATTGCTACATTAAAGAGTGATATCACGCAGTAGAGAAGTCATTCCAAGAACTTCTCTTTGTGTGTGATACGCATAATGTAACAATGAAACCGTAGTATGGATTTAAAGGAACAAGTACAGCTATGGTGTGTAAGAATGTATGGAATTTACTCGATAATAAGGAAAAGGGTTAGGGTACTTGAGGAAAGATTACAGATATTTATACATATATGGCAAAGGCAATGCATAGACATATAATACAAAATACAATACAATGCAGAGCACAATGAAACACAATGACCAGAAGGCTGAGGGATCAAATTGATCCTCTCTACTGTTTTGTGTGGTAGAATTTTATGCTCGAAGTATGATTTGTGACTCTCTGGAATTGGCATAAAGGGAAGAGAGAGAGAGAAAATACGATATATAATAAAATAGGACACAACATCAAACCTTTTAGCACTCTTTTCATGAGAAGATGTGAGAAGAGAAAGGGGAGAAAGTACATTAGAGAATCAAGAGATAAGGCAGCCAAGAGGATGAGAATGACATAAGTAGCAGAATGACATGGTAGAGCAATAATAATGTATACATTGAGAAGGAAACCTGAATAAAATTGCTACTGGTTGGTTTGGTTGAACGGGTGAAAGAGGATGAGGTATTTGAGAGATAATAAAAATAAGAAGGAAACGAGAGAGAAAGTATGAGGGATGGAATTCCATCATGACATTGTGACAAGAGTCCCACAACACCATACCATAGACCATCATCACTACCACTAATACCAAATACTAACTAAATACCAGACACACGTCTAGTCTTGGTTCGTTTTTCTTGGTGAAAGTACTTGGAAGTGATGATGAGGATATGATGATACGTAAACGTAGACAGGATTGTTAAAAACAGGGCTAACCAGTAACATCAGTTATTGCACATACATCAACTATATTAAAATGCTTTACATCTGACATAATATTAGGAAGCCTTCATAAATCACATGCCATAATTTAGATGACAGGCAGGCTAATTTGCGAAACTGTGGATGGGATTTTTGGGTTTGAAGGACACAGTTGGGACATTTATTTAACCAAGGGCTTAACCTTCGGGCGTTTTATATGACACTATGTACCGACTACGTATGAGGTATTGGTCAACTAAATCTTTCCTATAGTCTAACGCCATCCGCTGTCCCTTCGACATCCAGACCCAAGCCCAAAAATTACATCCCTCATAAATTCAAGGCTTCCAAGCTACTTGAGCAAAGAAATACTGATTTTGACAAATGCTCCATTTCTAACTAAACCCATGAAACAGACTCTTTTAAAGTTTAAGTTAATAGTAATACGTCTGGGGAGGGGGTAAATAAACAAAACTTCTAAGATAATGGAAGATATTAGAATAGCATAATCATATTTTTCTGATATCAATACTCTTATCATCATGTGTGAATGGTGAATATGGGGAAAGTAAGTAAGTTGTAGAAATTTTGAAGTAGTAAGTAGCAGTAGTCTCAGCCAGACAAAAAAGAGATCGAGAGAGAGAGCGAGAGAAAGTACGAGAGAGGGAATAATAATGCTCACGAATAAAGGAAGGACATCAATTCAAAATGTTAGCAGAATAGAAAGTACATATATTATAAATTATAATAGGAATTCAGAGAATCACAGACTAGGGTAGGACACATAAAAATATGAGAGCGATGAAGGGTTGCAAGAACGGATCCAAGGTCCCTGTCGGGATCTCAGGGAGCAGAGAAGAAGAGAGCGATAGAACGACAGATAGCAAAAACGTTCAAATATGTCATATTTAGATACATCTACAGACACATATGTTTTAACTATATAAGGGAGAAGGTAGAAAATACAAAGTAGAACTAAAAAGACATTTAAAACATGGCGAGTAAGTAGACTAGGAAGAAGGGTACGACACGGGGGGATGGAACACTTTCAAATAAATGAGTACAATATTCATACAGACATGAATAGACACATTACATAACTCAATAGGCATACGATACGATACACAATGAGATAGGATAATATGATACGATACAGACACAATACGATACGATTTCACATGAAAACACAGAACGATTTCTTACTCCAATTGGGCCCTATGACCAAAATCGATCCACGTCAAATGCAGCAGAATATAAATCATAAAATGCTCGTTTTAAAATCTGCGATTCTTTTTATTACAATACGATAGGATTTGATGTGATACTAATAATACCACTCCACTCGATCTTCTCTCCTTCTTTCCAAGAGGAAATTCAACCCATGATGATACCAAATGAGAAAATACATACAAAATGAAAACTAATTTTGCCAATGGATTTCCGAACGGGTTGGTTTTGTTGCTGCTTGCATTACTCCCTTTTTTACTTTACTACAAAATTACAATATACTACATGACTTGTAAGTACTAGATGGATGGGAAAGAGTACAGATAGCAAGATTGAGATAAGAAAAGTCGTGCTTTCACTTTATGAGAATATAGATATACATCTTATACATTATTATGTACATTTTGCAGGAGTGAGAGTAGTAGTAGTGGCTCTGAGAGTGGTATTGAGCTCATAGCTTTGCTACCAGCAGTTTGGTTTGGTTGGCACGTAGCAGATGTTACTTTACTACTGTTACGTTCTGTTATTCCATTTCCGTATCACGAACGATCTCCAGGATATAAACGATGTAGAAAATAGTGTGCTCTAGAACGACGTGAAGCAGCAGTAATAGGTTAATATTATAATGGTAATAGTAAAACGACCAACTGGCTACTGGGCTACCGATCACACTCTCGTTTTGTTTCTTCTCGAGCTTCTTTTATTTTTCTGTTGATTCTAATAATCCTTATTGCTGATGTTCCTTCACTACTCCTACTAAGCTAGTCCCACTGATGTGGCAAACAAATCTTCTCTACAAAACTAGTGTAGTAATAATAATTTCTAGGCTAGGTCCTAGACTTGTACGTAACTACAGCACATGTTTCAAATGTTGACACAGCTAACAAAAGAAACCATTCTAAGCTTAATTTTATGCATGAATGATGCTGCAACAAGCTGGTAAAAAACTTTCTGTCATAGAGGAAACAAGTAAATGTACGGCGAGATGACAAAAATTCTACCACTTGACATTTTTCGGGGATTTTACACAGAACAAGTCAAGTACAACACTTTCTCTTTACATTGCTTTTATACTGAAAATAAGTAAATGATAAAAAACCTAGTAAGCAGTTTCATCTCTTAAAATTATTCCTATTCTTCGTTTAAAATGATCCTGTTGGCTCTACCATTTGGATTGCTTCCAACAAATTGCGTTTTTATTCAAACCAACCAGTTCAAAGTCGTTAGCCCTCTCATAATATTATTCCATTTTACATATTTTTGCCCATTTAGAAAATACCGAGTAAATTTATGTTAGATGAAGACCATTTGGACAGAAATACTTAATAATATAGTGTGTCGTACTTAAACACGTCCTCGGAATCTAACGTAGTAACAGAATTTAAAACTGAAACAAACTATAACTGTATATCCTTACCTGCCCTAAGTCAAACCTATGATTATCTTCATCATAAAATTTATCTACCATTATCAGTATCCTGGCAGTGAAAGTAAGTTACAAAAAAATACACTTACAGTTATAAGTACTTTGAAAAGCAGTTATATGTATGATATCACATGTAGGCATGACATTACGGCAGAATTGCAACTCTAAGGCTATAAAAATGTCACGTCAGTGCTGGTTTTTATGAGATTTGGAAGATTCTTATATGATACTTTTGGCAGGTAAAGTAGTAAAGTTATAATGATAATAATAATAATAAGCTAAGAGCACAAACACACTTGACTCGCCTGCTTGCCTCATTTTCCGGGTGAAAAAAGTAACTAAGGGTTGACTCCATTACTTACAAATATTAATCCTCTTTTGTCGACTGGTTTCTCTACAGTCTAGAAAGAGAAGTTTTACCGAGATCTGGAGTAACGCAACTGTAAATCATGAACCCGGCGGAAGAAATACGTACATGATCCTTTTATCAAATGTCAATTAATCGAAAATGTGTGCTTTTATCAATACGAGCTGAATTAACTTTTGAAACTCTCTAGGCTGCTTTTACTTCTCTGTTACTACTCCAACTACTCCTGATAATTTAAGATGGACAGCTCTACGTGGCAAGCGAATTAATCATCATTATACACAGAGAATTTTAGACAATGAGATAGAAATCAACTCATATGCGGCTTTTCTCACTCCTACAATCTAATTAACCTGTATACACCCATTGGCTTTTTAGCCTAACTATTATTACCACCTATGATTCTGCCAACCCGTCAATTTCACTCGAGTTCTATGGGAAAAGTTTCATGAGTGAAAGTGAAAGAGGTTGTTATAACGCAGGAAGTTTAATTAATGCGATTAAATCATACCAAAAACACCATAAAGGTTGAAATCTGTCACTTTTGAATGTAACTTTGTTAAAAGCTCTGTGCTCGAAATAGATTTGAACAATAACACATAGTACAGAGTAAACCCATACTAACTTTCACTCTACTACTTAAAAGCATCAAACTTGGTACTTCTATTTCGTTTATTACATTCGTATGGTGAAAGTTTATACACTGATTATTGCATAGTAAATGCACAACAATAATTTTGGAATGGCTCATATTAGCTTATATTTTAAAATTTTGTTAGCTTCTTTTTTAACGACTTCTCGCTACCTGTTTATGATATCATATTTATATTGCATTTTCTATATCGTTTACTTACATTATAAAATTTACCCCGTACAAGAATAATATATGAAAAAGTTGGTCATAAAAAGTAACTGTGTCAACGAACATAAAAGCCACTAATTACAAGCATCTGGGGTTGAAAGTTTTCCAGTCTGTGTTAAACCGTTTCAAGAATAAAGAAAAGATTTATTCTTGAACTTCTTGACCTTCATTTAAAAAGTTATGACATCTTTTAAGTTTGAAAATTACTAGTTTGTGTCAAAAACACAAGCATTAAAAATCGTAAAGAAAAAGAAGTAAAAGTGAAATTAGAATTCTTTGTCTTTTAAAAAAATTAGCTCTTAAGAAGATGGAGGAAAGTTTAATATCATTTGAAATTACTTTTTGTGTAAAAATAGAGAGAATAAATGTAAAGTGCAAAAGATATAGAAGTTATTCTTTCTATAATATTAGTACATTATGCTTTTTGTCAAGTACGGTTTAACCCAGTACACACACTAGAAGATGGAATAAATTTTGACTCGAGAGCTTTCCTAGTTTTTTCCTAGAAATCCTCTTGACTTTTCTCCCTTCTGCACTTTAGAGAACAGTAGTCTTTAGACGAGGATGAAGATAATTAGACAACATGCCAAGTGGAGATAGTATATCAATGCTAAGGACGGTTGGCAAAAATGAGATCGAGATCCCTAATGAGATCCTTCTATCTACCTATTATTATTATTACTATTATTATTATTATATAAGGGATGAAATGGTACTTAAACTTTCCCTTCTATCTATTTCATTATATTAAGGCATGTACATTTCTCTCTCAAGAGGGTTTCATCTCATCATCATCGCCTTATCGCTTATTAGTTGTTCTAGGGATGAAGACCGATATTTTTCGGAAAGGAGTAGAGGCTCGTACTGTAATTGAGTTGGGATGAAAACTAGCTATTATGGCTAAGGTATCAGACATATAATCAAGTCTTTATACACTAGAGTGAACGTGTCTTATGATTACGATCCTCGCATCTTTTTATCAATAATCAATTAACCAAGGTATAAATGCGTTTATATGCTCATCTGAACTTGCCGTGTATCAGTTTAGGCATATTAATGGCAAAAACCTATAAATTGGTTTACCTGTATCATGTTTGAAATGAGGTCGTAACAATATTTAGTAATAATTGATGATTGAGTAATTAATGAATGAAATACTGCTTACATGCTTTGAGAAAGGAATTTAGAGAGGGCAAGCTTGGATAAACTGTGACTTTTAAGGCCTCCGAACATTACGACTGCAGCAGAAGGGATGGTTCACATTCACATATAAGGAGGTTGATTTCGTTTGATTTATATTTGTTTTATTGGTATTATATCAATTAGCTAAGTAATTGATTGCTCGTGTTGTATTATTTGGAAGTAGCACAAGTGAAGGTAGTAGTTTTGTGTACAGAACTTTCTTTCCTATTGGGATGTTTACCAAGGCTGTGGTTTCCTTAATGAACTGTGGGCTAGAAATTGAGATTGATTTACTCAGAGACCATTTTTTCCCCTTCGTAAGTTAATTGGTGAAGAAATTCATTAGCAGTGTTTGTATTCTAGTGATAAACGATGATGAGGAATATCAAGGGGTATTTCTGAGAATGGGGGATTACAATTGTTTGTTATTGGTAAGGGATGAAGGGTCTCTTTTGAGACTGGATGAGTTGATTGGTACTTTGTTAAATTGAGTTACTGGGGGAATGTGAAGAATTTTGTAGTCCGTAGAGCAAGTGTTGATTAAGGGGGCAAGGTGATTGACTCTGGTCTCTTTCTCCCTAAACGTAGTGAATATTTGAAGAGTGAATTTTTTATTTGATTGACACTTATAACGAGGTAGTCGAAGAACAACAATGGGAATAAGAAAAAGGTATAGAAAGGGCAAAGGTGGGGTAAGAAGAAGAAATTGGCTAACTATAGAAGAGAAAGGAGGATGACCACACTGGTACGGTTCGGTGTAGACTGTGAGCTACACGATAGACGGAGAGTGGTGAGAGGACAGTGCTGAGTACATGGTAGCTGGAGACTGGATGGGGAATCCGAGTGCACACGGATTGTCATGCTACTTGTTGGCACTGACAAAGCAATATACAAGATTCATGCTACTTCCCAAAGAACAACTGAAGTGAGACTCGAAGAACTCTTCTCTCTGTCTCTCGCTTTCTCCTTACGTATTTCTTTAGGAGGACACGATATGATAGAATTCAGTAGGACTACTGAGGGTGTATGCTCTGGATTTTTGTACTTGAGTAGTACCAGTGGTGGTACGTATGTACGGACTACCAGAAGCAGTATCATCAAAAGAGGGGGAATACGAGATGGGGAACTTAGATTAAGCCCAACTACTTTCTCCTCTCTTTTCTTATGTCCGTTCTGCTTTACTTTCCTCTTCTGCACAGGAATAAAATCAATAAGAGGAAGGCTGAAGCTGCTTTAAAGCTCCTCTATTTTACTCTCTTCTCTCTCTGTGCTATCTCAATGTATGGAATGCACGGTGTTGGAGTGGAATACCAAGTAAGTACGAGGAAAGCTAACAGTATCTACAGATACTTTCTTAAGTAACTTAAAGTAACGTACCATATATCGTTCCTGAGTACAAATGCTATCACGAGCCTCTTCTATCTACTTTCTCCACTCTCTTTCCTTTTGGGCTCACTGGCAGGTAAAAAACCAGTTTGGCCACAGTTGGGACGGTAAAATTGGAATGAGTTTGGTTAAGCACATTGTACATAGGGATTTTATGAGGCACATACTGACGATGCATTAGAATTCCTGTTTTATTCCTTGACTTTATAAATGCTACTTTTTCTGCTACGCCTCTTGCTTCAATTTTTATCCCTAGTTTGTATAATTGCTAGTGTAAGGGTAGCAGTAACAGAAACTGGTAGAAGGTAGGAACTTTAGTGTGAGTTCCTCTCTTTTTTGTGTACGATTCAAAGCAATTGATACAGACTAGTAGTAGTGGTGTGGTAGTTGGAATTTGGCATAGGCCATGCATAAAAGGTAGACTTTCACTCGTATTTCAGTACGAGAGGTCTACAATTGCCAACAATCTGACTCACTACAACACCCCCACTATTCTACTTGAAGCGTACCTTACCATGGTGTTGGGATTTGGGGTTTTCTTTGGCACTTAAGAAGATAGACCATCTACAAGCGATATGTGTGTGCTTTTAACACAGTATACACTAGCCAGGAGTCTTACCACCAACTATTACAATACCGATGGCTTTGGCTTTGGCCCAACTTTACCTGACTCTTCCTTCCCTTTTCTTCCGATCTAAATCCAAAATCCTGAAAAACCTTTATCAGCCATCATACCACCACCACCACTTTCTTTGGTTTAGTTTTGCCACCTCTTCCACGCATACATGCTTTCAGCGAAACTATTTCATGAAAAGGCGAAAGAAATGTATCTACATAGTTGTGGTATACACACACTATCCATCTATGATCCATCCGGTTTTCTCTACTCTCCACTCTGTTGTTATCTTTAATAGTTAGAAGTATAAGAAGTAATAGTCATACGTCCACCCTGTGGTCGTCCCGTACAGTGAAAGAACTTGCTTAAAGAGAAAGCAAGACGCAAGCTCTAGACTGGTAAGTAATTCGCAACTTCAGAGGAACATAAGAAGACTTTCTACTCTTGGTCGGTCTCTAGTACCCTAGAGGACCCTTTGGAGCTATTCGTTCTGGCTCTTTGCTACTATAATAATGCATTTCCTTACTATCACCAACCATCACCATTATGCAAGCAGACAGGGATTATTAACACAGTTGGGTTGGATGAATTCTTTCCCTCACTTCTTATTCCTTATATTATTACATTTCTACTTTACCAATATATTAGTTTGATAGTACGACTGTAATCATAATTTGAATAGTATTTGTCCCCCGTCTCGGTTATTAATCTCAGATTCATGCTTTTAAGCAAAACCTTTGTCCATCAATCCATCCGTTCGGCTCGCTTATTCTCATTATCCCGAATCCATTTCCTCCAACAACTTAACCTACTACTCTACCATGTAGATAAAATCCACGTACGTACGTACGGAAACATTTACATTCAGTCTCAGTACGAATTGAGACTACGTTTACTACTCATGGTAGGGCTAACCCCCTTGATGAATCCCTCATTGATTCATTAAAAATACTGTCAATTATAAAAGAGTCCAATTACTAGAATGGGTCCCTTTCTCCACATTTAGAGGAAAAATCTCCATCCTTTTAATGCTCGCTCGCTAGCTCATCTTTCATGTCATGTCATCATCCCAGTATCACCTACATATATGTATGCTTCCTGCCAGGAGGGATTTCCCGTCATACAAATACAGTGTAAGTAAGGATAGAGGTGAAATGAAAAATGTCCTCAGGTTCGTTTTAGAAAATAATAGAACTCCCTCACCTACAGGGCTGTGGCTCAAATTAATCTTCTTTATATTCAGGATTCATTATGACTGGTTCACTTTAGAGCAGATGAGACGAAGCAGCAGGGGGAGAAAGTTTCTATCTGACAAGATTGGTTACAGATAGAAAATGTCAGAACTGACACTAACCATCGACTACAACCTAGTCCTACAATCTTACTTATCTTGCTCATATTCCATATTGGAACTCTATTGTAACTCCTGTGTAATATGATGCCTTAAATACTGTACCATGTTCCTATGATGTGTATAGTGACAGCGTTAAATGTTATTTGTACAAATAGACATATAACCCACCTAGACGATACTCATCGTTAGTAGACAGACGAAAAGTAAGGATGACCTCTGATCTTATCAAAACAATCTTAATCTTTGGGCTCCTTGTCTGTCTTTTACTTATTTCCAGTAAACATACTTCACAAGAGGATAAATGGACTAACTTCATCCAACAGCCTTGTAACTCATATATTTTCTTCAATTTCCGTGCCTCCAAGGTCTCAAACCGATAGGAAATTCATGCCAATATTTCATCACAAAAATTACGTTTACTTTCCTCACCACTTTAATTCCACTACTATCCTTTCACCCGGACAAATAAATAGAATCAAGTAGTAGTGTAGGCATCACTACGTGAGAGAGAGAGTTGAAAGATGCTCAACTACATATTCCCATAGATAATAATAATAATGTGATATCCAACCAGTCTATGAAGTTAGTATCGATTTTTCCCAATATTATTTTATCGATATCGACATAATTTTGCACACAACTGACATTTTTATCTCATTCCTGTTTCATAATAACATAGCTATCTTCTTAGACGACAAAGCTATCCGGTTTTCTGATCAATGAAACTATGAAACCTCTCTTTTTAGACGTAATTACTTTATTTGCTTGAAACTATAATAATATTAAATGCAGGGAAGGAATCGAGAAAGTCGTATCATATGAAATAATGGAATGGAGTTCTCCTTGTCGTTACAACAGTTTATGGTGTACTTAAGTTTGCTACACTCTCCTGCCTTGCTAAAATTTCACTCAACATAATTTGTATTTTCTTTTCCTGTCTCCTACACTACTAACACCCGGTTCAAAAACTAGGCGACTCAGCGTACCCTAAGACCTTATATATAAGTTATATGTAACCAACGGAACTAATCTTAAGTAGAAGCCACACCGACTAAAGGTGGTGGTTGAGCGTTTTTACTGCTGATACTTTCCAAACTAGCCCAGATTTTGATGAGGTTGTAAAATTTTGTGACAATTATCCCTCTTTTATTACGTTTTAAGTACGCTTTCCCAATCAGGCCTCATTTTAATATTAAGACACTCAGTTCGACCAAACGTCCTCTACTCACATGTCCCTACATATAACTTGCATCTTTAAAGGTATAATCCTATTTCGAATATCAAACTTGGCAAAATAGTCTTCTTTCAAAGTGTGCTCACTGAATGCCAATTCGCCACCCAATTTTCTCCAAGGTTCAGGCCATTTGGCATTTCATCAGCTCAAATGGAAAATACCTACTGGTGCATAAAATGCAACATTTTCGTTTCTTCATTTTCATTTCGATTTATTTTCCAGAAGTTGATACGTTTGATACCTTACATCTACATTTTTCCCTTCTTCTTTACACATTCAGACTTATCTAAATGCAATGCAGATTTAGCAATTTAAATCAGATCCTACTATACTACTACTGCTACTGACTACTTCTATTCCAGATGGATTTCATCTGCATCATCCATCCTACTCTTTCTCCCTTAACAAACTGATAGACACACGGATTTATTTTTTACACATTATGCTAGCAAATCTTATCTGAATTCTGCATCACTAGCCATGAGAAAAGAATTCAAAAGAAAAAAAAGTAAGCCAAAAGAAGCAGCAAGTAGCAGAAGAGGAACTCCATCAAGCCACTTCACTACCACAAGTATTATAGATTGTGTTAGAGGGTTAGATTGCATTATATAGTGCTTTAAAAAATAACCCTACAGGAAAGAACAAGGGATAAAAAATTTACGAGAGCCGTTAGGAATTGGTCCATTAAACAGGAAGGATTAGCATTCAAGAGTTCTGCTATTCTCCTTTAGGGCGGATTGAGGTTATTGTGGGATATTTTCATCAAGGCATTTTGCCCCCGTCCATCCGCCCTTATCTCCGATATAATAAAACCCGGATCTCTTTTTACATCCAACAACATAACACTACACACCGGGTACAATGATGATACATATTTTAAATATTATACATTACATCCGAGTTTGCCCTCTTGTTATTATATCCTACCATAGGAGATGTTAATGGCAAAGTAGATAGTAAATCCTTTCTCACTTTCACCCAAAACGATCACCGGTTTCTCATAATAAAGTATCAAATAAAAATGTACAAAGATAGATAGAAAGGTGTGTGTGTGTGTGGGCTTTTTCATCTATCAGACCACTCTTCTTTCTCTCTCTCTCTCACCCTTTCACTATCAAAGGGGTAGTGGTGGTGTCTAGTTTGGAGAAAGGATGAAGAAGTAATATCTCATGTTTTACCTCAAATATCAACTTGTGAAGTGGCAGAAGATCTATACAGCAAACATCATACACACTCCTTTCACACACACATACACAAAAGATACACAACCTTTTGCTTATAATTTATAATAATACTTATGTTGTACTTGTACCTCTATAAAATAAAATGCCACACGGGATGAAAGTATATTATTATATGCAACTGCACTGGGGTACTTAGGCCTTCACTTGTATATTAGGTTCTTTTGTTTACTCTGGTGATTGGATAATCTCATGGAGAAAGATAGAAAGAGCGAGGAAGACCACCGTGTAGCATTCCTTTTCTAACATTTTATTACTTTTCTCTATGTAGTGTATGTATGAGTTAGGATGGATTGTCGGTGTGTGTGTGTATTATTTTTACACCAAGGAAGATTCACCACCACCACCACTACCATCATCATCTTTAGTACTCTTTCTGCTTTCGATTTTCCACTCAACCTTTTCATTTCAATGGGACACTTTGTTCATCTTCCTCTTTTCCACTAAAATAAAACACAGAAGCTGTAAAGTGCAAGGTGATGCTGAATAAGATGAAGATATGCGGAAAGAGAAAGGAGAGAAAGTTGAAAGTACAACCATAAAGTTATTTGGAGCTGAAAAAAGTACTTTATTCTTGTAACTTGAGTCAATAGGGTGAAATTCAACCTTAAGAGTAAGCTATGTCATGCCAGCCACAATGATAGCATTTATGAAGGACCTACCTATATTTAATGTGAGAGTGTAGTAGAGGTACCTGTATACCTTAGGTAGACCTAAGGATTTTCTAGAAATCTATTAGAATATCAAAATAAAAGACAGAGACAGAACTTCCTCGCTTAGAATACAAAGTTGCAAGTCTTTATTTGCATCGATCTTTTGAAATAATGCTGAGTTTGTGTTCATTATTGAGACATTTGACCCCGATCTTGTCAGGGTCACTTGTCTTCCAACATTTTTATAACTACTATTAACTACTATTGCCAATGGAGGAAATCTTTCTCATGGATTCTTCTTAAGTTGCACGCGGTTTACCTTATAAGGGGACTTTCTACTCTCTGGAGTTTCCCTCCAGTGGCTTTTTCTACACTTAATCCTCTTATCCGTCTGTGAATGCCGGATGTGTATTCATCTAAACCTGGTATCTCTTTCAAACCCAAAAATAAAATATCAAAATAAAGTTTAGGGGCATGAAAGGAGTGACTCGTTTAGACCAAGTCTAGAAGACGCCACCACCACCATCATAATATAATCATCATGACTAGTGTATGCATGCATGTATAGTAGTAGTCGACATGCAAGTTTCTGGAGTTTGAAGGTGGCTTTAACTGATGATGATGCATAAACTTGTAACATATCCACTGCCTAAACAAGTTACTTTCCGCAGCAATCTTCTTACAATCTCTGCTCACGATATCAAACTAAATGATTGAAGAGATACTTTTCCTTTTCTCATAAAATCAAAACATGCTACAGAGATTACACCCTCCTCCTGCTAAATATTTAATGCCAAGACCACCAGACTGGACTTATGTGGATTCTACTAGATTTTCTCATAATGTACACACTAGTTACCTATCTACTTGGTCTAAATTCACGTGTACAAAATGTCTTGCTTTTTCTCCCTGACTTTCTCTTTTCTTTCTTGCCTTTGCCACTGGTGATATGCATGGATTCAGCAGTAGTGAGCAGTTTTATGGCAGTCATGGCACAGGGGTGAACTAGCTCGATGAAACTCTGCAGATATACATAGGTAGATTATGTGTATATAAAAACTCATTTTGAATTCAGTTCAGACTTTCTAATAAAAAAGGAATATAGTCTGAATTCTAAGCAACCAAAGCCCTCACCAAAAGGTAAGAGTTAAGAGTACATAGGGAAAGGAGCCAAGTGCCAAGTAGAACTAAGATAGTTCTTTATTTCAAAGAAAATAGACCTCACTGTGTACTCAAATAGTGTTTGCACTTGATCAGATAATTCCTCTACCTGGAACCTTTCTAACCAATTCGCATTTCCCTCAACCCTCATCAATATCAAGATTTTGGGAAAAAGAACCCGGTTGGCTGGTGGGTCATAAATTCCAAAAAGAGCATTCCTTCTCCTTCTAAAACGTAATGTATGGAATGAAAAGGGTCATCAATGGAGAGTGGGATGGAAGAGATGATCTCTTATTGTTCACATAAGTGATCTCCTAAAGAGATCCACGAGGTTGTTAGACAGTCACAATGGTTCTTTAAACTGTTCTAACAGCTCATCAGATAAAATGAAGTGGGCTCATCTTCACCACTTGATCTCATTCAACATAAGAGAACCAATCATTATCATTATCTTATATTATCCTACGTAATAAACTCACATGTAGCATTTCCCCTCTTCCAGCTTCCCGATTTCTAACACCAAAGAATTATTTTTATTTACATGTGGTGTGCTATATTGTAATCCTACAATAAATACGACATTTCACTTGAGGACGAGAAAAACCCTTTACGTTCTTATCTACTACCATCAACAGTTTAACGGGCCACTTTCACCAGCGATAACTTTTTCTTTTGTCTGCTTCTCCTCTTTTTTTCTACAATACAGGCTAATATAAATATACCCTACCGACCAAAAATCCTCTTTTGTGTACATATATATATAGAAATAAATTGGACAAGTAAGCATTGAATGCAGAATCAAATTGCTGAGTATGCAGTTAAAGTCATAACCAGCCATACAATAGAGAAAGGAAGAATAAACAAGCCACTTCAGCAACAATTCTGACTCAGCAATCCAATGGACTATTATCTTCTTGATGTTTCAATGATGTACTTAAATATTAAAATCATCATAATAATCACAATAATAATCCATTTATATGCCAACATTGTTCAATACGACATTATGATATTGCACACTTAACTTTGTTTACAAGTAAAGGTTATAATATGTGTGGTATTGCGAGGTTTTTCTGTGTTTTAGGATGTTTTTTTCCATAGTAAAATTTGAACTTTAGTACACTCCATTCCTACATGTTAGTATTATTATTACATTGAAGTGGAACGGCGTAGTAGGAAAGTAAGTGTAAACTTGAATTAGGGAATACTATTCCTAAGTTTTATTGTGTATGACATTGATGTGAAGTTAGGATATGCCAAAAAACCTCAAATCCTTTTGAGTGTGAAGTTAACGAGAAGTAATCATCTTTGTACACAGTTGTTGGCTTAGCTTGCTTGTCCTCCCTTGTAATCAAATGGTTACTTGAAACGGCTGGGCTCAGCTTTAGAAAACTAAATCTTTAGTTGTTGGAATATAAGTACCAAGACTAGGTTGACTAGAGAGAGAGAGAGAGGTGTCTATTCTGCTACCAACATAACACCAACATCTCGTTTAATTATAAGTAAATAGAAGTTTCAGAATGTAGGATGTCCTTGCTTGCATAAAATGATTTGGCAAGTGACAGGAACAGTGACTACATGGATTAGGAAAATACACACTCACACACTAGTCCAAGCATAATATTAAAGTAAATTGAATTATTGCTTAGGTTTAGAGAGTGAATTTGCCATAAATTTTCTAGTAACACGTAGACCGGAAGACTATTAATTTATCATAATAATTTTATGTACCTTTATTAGATATGGAATATTTCATGGTAAAATCCCCGGAATAAGACTACTATCGATTTTAAGTTGAGGTATTCTTAAAGGAACACTGTGTTTTATGCCTGAAAGCACCTTGAACATTGTTCTTTCAACTAGAATGAAACGTTGTACTTGTACTCCAAAATAACATACTAAATTTTTAATTTTCTCTGCTTAAGAATTCTCAAAGGGGAAAAAGTGGAATTAAATATTTTCATCATCGCATCGCAATTTCAAGGAATAATCATTGAATATCAGGATGTTAAAATACAGTCACTTAAAAAGGTACCTAACGCGACATGAGAAGATTATAAGCCCTTTAATCCCATGTTCAGACTTTTTATCCTAGAAAGCGGCTGATGAATTAGTTTGCTGGAAAAATGTTTAAAAGAGGAACCCTCCTAGTATTCCTAAGCCCTAAAAAGGCATTTTCTAATCCGGATTTTACAGTACCGATACGTACTTTAATTATAATCTCTTGAATATTGTATAACCCTGAATTCTCTATGAACCTCCAACTACGCAATACAATCTTCACGGCATTGCTCACCAGCTTTAAAACTATCCGAAAAACTATTTTAATCTTAGAAACTTCTCCCTGTTCTATCGAGGCTGGAACAAGGTGAACAAAGGCGAATAAAGGCTGAATGAATGTTATTATTAAAATTACATAAAATGTAGCACATGCACGCACCATCAACAACTCTCATTCCTTCATATCTCAATGATTGTCGAGTTCTAAATTGTTTCCAAACTAGTAGCACAATAGAATCGACCTGGATAGAATAATGTAGAATGCAATTTCCGTTATTGTTATGAAAAAGAATAAAAATCATGTGTACATGCGATGCCTATCTAAAAAATACTCTCTAGTATACGCAACATACTCATAGTCAAGATAACTAATCCCATAAAACATCATACATAAGACATTATTGAATATCGTTTGTGCATAAAAAAACCGAAAGAAACAACCACAACTCGACCAACTACTACTTGCTGTGCTCAATTCTGTTGGCAGTTAATCAGTCAAGTGTTGTCTTCTTGTCTTGAGGGGGCCTGGAACTTAAATGAAGCTCCTTGTCACATAACAAAAATAACAATAATAATAATCGTCATTCATAGTCAAAAGGTAATTTCATGGTGAGGTAAAAAAAAAATATAAGAGGAAGGAGTGTGCGAGATAGGTAGATAGGATGTAAGATATTAGAAGGACTTTTTTTAAGACTTTGACGATGAATGACAGGTTGCGAACTTCCTCTCTTCTACACAACAGCTATACAATTTTCTATTTCAGCAAATAATATCCCCTAGAATAGAAGCAAGATAGACAGTGGTAAATGAGTCATGTATTCCTTTCCTTACAAACATTATATTATAGTATTTTTAAACTGTCTATAAACTACGGACAAGAAATTGACTCTTGTACTCACAAAAGCAAAAGAACTTGAGTCAAATATATTTAGTCTTTAAATCTCACCCTATGTACGTGTCTGTACATTTCTAATGTAACGTACGTCGGATTCAAAGTTTCAAAAAAATACTGACATGGCATTTCAGAACAAAACTCTACAGTTCTATTTTTTACCATCCAACAAGCAAACCTTTTCTCTTTGATTATCTATTCGGTCTTCTTACTTTTTTCTCCCTTCTCTACTTTTCACTCTATAGTAGTTTCGATTGCTTTTTCTTATCCTTTTTAGTCTTCCTCTATTTAGCTCTTGATCGCTCAGTTACTACTTTTTTTGAAAAGGCACAGAAGCCTTTTCAAATGAATTCCTGGGCGTTTCTTTTTTTTTCAAACAGAAAAGAAAGCCTGCCATTCTCTATCTGTTATTATAACCACAAGAGAGTCTGACAGTATGCAGAGGGCAAAGGAGAAAGTGCAGAATTAGTTGTTGCTGGTTGGCAGTGGTTGGTGTTAGAAAAAGTTGGTTGGTGGTTTTTACAGTATTCCTACTACTTGCCCTACTACTAGTCAAGTGGTAGTGGTGGTGGTGGTGGTGGTTAGTTAGGCAATCTTGTAGATTTTAGATCAGTAGCTAGAGAAAATTGGTGTTAGTAGCCAGAAACAAGAAGAATAAGAATACGTATGATGAGACTGTAATAATATTATTATATTATAGGAAGAAAGAAAGAAGATCAGGTGGATTAGGTTCCATATATGCCTTTATCTCTCACAAGCCCAATTTACTTTATTAGCTAATTTTCAAGCCTCTTTCCAATTCACATTTAAAGCGATCACTAACTTATATTTATATCTTGTATGCACACACCACCACTGCTCTTTTCTTGTGTATAAGGCTCATGCTACTGCCCTTTCACTTGATTTTCATACATATGAGTTTTATATTTTTCATGTTTTTCCACTTTAAGCTTAGAAATCCTTTTTTGAGCCTCCCTTTGAGACTAAAATCTTTCCTCCAGCAATGTAATGCAATACTCTAGTGATACTTGCAATATTATTCTTTTACGTTATGCCATGCTGGGTTACTTAGTCGTGTAATAATAAAATGGCTTATACAATGGTTAAAAGAAGACCGTCCTTTTCTTAGTACTTGGGACACTAGAGATAAATAGTTGTATAGGGTAGTATGTCGAGGTGCGGTGGAGTGGATACGAGACAAAAGGATCTTTAGATCGCTTGTCGACTCTCAACATCAATCAAGTACCTAAGAAAAGTAGAACAGGACGTGTATGAACTCCTATTTGTGGTTAACAGGTGCAGATGCATCTTTCTGACTGGAAAATTCCTTAATATTAAACAGCTCCGAATCCTTTTTCCAGTCTCAGATGTAACCTGGCTCATTAGAAAACATGAGACGTTCTCTCCTACATCATTTTGTTTATGCAATTTTTCAAAAGTCATCAAAATACTTTCATTTCAGCATCCGTTAGGTTACAAATATTCAGAAGCCTTTCATAATCCATGTTCATTAGCATACCGAAACAGGATGGGCCTGATTTGACAACGTCAAATAAAAGGTCTCTGCTCACTCTTTAATTAACACACGTAGCTGGGACCGGAGATATTACATTAATTTTAAAATTGTTTAACATTACTTGCTTTCAAGTAGGTACTAGTTACTATAGGTATTAGAAGTAATGGTTGGTAAATTACCAACGAAAATGGAGTAATCTGACTAACAACGCAATTTAAGATACATTTTATTTCTACAGAACCCATTATTCCCGTAGTCTTTTAAGTTTAACATGTAAAACGCAAAAAGCCTAAGCCCTAGTATAAAAACAGTATATGATTTTACTCCCCAATTGAAAAAGTATATATGTTATTTAGGAAAGAAAAAGTTTGAAGAAAGTTGCTCCAAATAAAGTGAGAAAAAATGTTCCTCCCGTGACTCAATTGCCTTGGACTTTTTAACTCCTTTCTTAGCAAATGACAGGCGAAGAAAAACTCACTACGACCTAAATAAAAACAAGGTGGTGTGCTCAATAAATATGACTATTATTATTACTAGAAGAAAGGAGCAAGTGCCTACTTGACACTTGAATATGTTTGCTCCTAGGGTACTCAATACAAAGCCAAAGCCTAGAAGACTAATTAAGAGAAACTTGTGAAACTTTTAAACTCTCACTTTTGCAAGAACACGGAAATCAGCTCAGCTCAGTTTCATTTTATATTTTACCCTTTCCTTTGAAATACCCCGAGCAACTTAGAACCTCGGTAGAATTAAAAAGGTACATGTTTTGCAATTCCTTTACTACACTTCTAAACAACAACTTGTAATCTCGTATGCTAAAAGTCTTGGAATTTCTGCTTTCTTTATTTAAATAAATCTCACTAGAGTTTTGCGACAAAAACCATTCCCAAACGTAAAACTTGGAAATGTAAAAAGTTTGTTTTTCTTTTTTTCTAACGATGTAATTCAAAGGGAGAGGAGGAAAGATACATTTTAAAATAATAAATGACTATGGTTGTGCTCTTGTGGCTTTGTTTAATATATACATGAGCTACTTTATAAATTTTTCATGGAAGCAAATAAGACAAAGAGAAGGATCATGAGAACTACGCACGTCACCAAAACACATGAAGAATTTACTTCCGTCGAAAGAGAAAGAGAGAGAAAAAGGATTGTTTACAACATGCCAGTATTTTTGTAGTGAATTTTTTAAATCGAGTTTTTCAACTTTAGCCGTAGGCAACGAGTATAAAACAAAAATTACTCTTCATTTGTGAAGAGGTGGAAACAAAGGAGAATTTATTTGATTTTTATTAGAAAGAACCCACACAAGGAGTAAACCTCATTGAACTACTTTATAATCAGAAAAACAAACAAGTCGTTATATATTTATCTGTATGAATCATACAGGCATAAAATATATCATTTCAGATTAGCCTCTACTGAAGTTTAACTACTGGAGGACTTTCACATGTACTCACAAAAAGACATTGTATTTCAATCTAAAACTGTAACCAAAAAACCTTGAAAAGTAGTTTAGCTCTTTGAGGTTTGTAAATAAATGTATCTGCTACATGCAATGCATAGTCCATAAATTTCACGAACATCATTCCATTCCACAAACCAAGCTGTACTTTTTAGGAGATTTCAGACTATAAGGAGATATTTGAACGATTCTTGAGCTACTTAAAAGTAACGGGATTTGAAGGCTCCAACTGAAATCAAAGAGAAAGAAACAAATGGATTGAAATGGGACAAAAGTACAGTAGAGAGTATACAAGCCCAGCCACGACCGCCTCAATCATAGATCAGCTCAAACAAGCTAAAATATACTTATATATTATGCCTTTTACCTAATGTAGGGACATATAATGCAGTACATTTGACTCTCTGGCAGGACTTTCTTCACCATAACGAGGCACGTCTAGTCTGACAATGAGTTAAGATAAAAATGTCTACCATCACCAACCATCATCTTCTTATCCCTAACTATTTGCTTCCAGTTCCAGAACAAAATAAGGCTCTCATATGAGGACTTGGCTGATGTGATGGAACCGGTGGACGTCGACGTGTTACACAAATCTTTTACCCTAATGGGCTTCTTCTACTTTTACGAAGGTCAATACTAGATTACACACAACTTTCCCATCTCAACGTACATTCTTTAACCAATTGGCAAAAAACTACTGAGGATTATTAAGATGCCTTCAAGTACCTACTTTGGCTTACACTGCAAATAATTATATCCTCGCCTGACAAACAAAAAACAAATTTCTACACGTTGACTTTAATAGCTAGGCATCATTCAAGTCAACTTAAAATACTGTACTAAGACTCATACCCTTCACATTTCTATTCTTATATTGAGTGATGACGTTGCCTTCAAAGAAAATTGCATTATCGTCACCTTCATTCGAAATAAATATCATTGTATTTTATTTATTTATAAGCTATCATTTTAAGCTTACGTGTTTTATTCTAAATTCTAAATTGTATATGGTTGGTAAAATGACAGGGAATTTAGTTCAAAGTAGCTCAAGTAAAAGGGACATTCCCAAAGGGCCTTCCAAATTGCGTTATTTGGTACACAAGTACATTAGGCTTCTGCCATTTAAAATTAGGAACGGAGATAAAATTGAAGGGTACACATTCCCAATGTTTGTGTACCAATAGGACGAATACATTTACGGAAACTGTTTGTCTTCCAACCGATGACATGTTTGTTGGAAATATGATACTGGATAAATAGACAAATCAGGTTTGGGTTTCAGATACCATTTCCACCATGCATATACATTATAATCCGATATACCCCATGAGGTTAGCACAGTAGTATTATTCTCAATAGAAAGTAGGTGAACATACAATATTATTTTTTTTTATTTCAACATGATATTCATACAGGATTCTCGTCCTCAAGGTTTCAGTCCCAGTCCCGATCACAGAAAGATAAGTGGGTGCCTTATGCACCCATCTTAACATTTCACGTCGTATAACAAGCCGACCAGATTTTTGCACCTCATTTCATATGACCTGGTTGAGGAAGTTTAGTTGTGACTTGAAAGGGTGAGACCGGAAAGCAGAATGCTTACTAGGGACGAAAAATCAATGCCATACCATCCTATAAAAAGACAACGTTTGCAAAAAAGATGATAGCATGTATGAAGAAATAAGGGCGATGAAAGAAAAACTTTGTTAGTTGCTTTCTCCCCCGATTTAGGGTAAAAACACTGAAACTCTACCCGGTTGCAGGGAAATCGGAGTGAAAGCTGCGCATTTCATCGTCATCTCAATGAACTAACTGGAGAATAAGCTGGAAGATACTGGAAATATTCGGTTACCATTTTAGAAGAGGGCGCACCCAGTAGATCTTACCAAAAGGAAGTAACAGTAAGTTCGGTTTACTTTCTCTCGTAAAAACCATTGTTCCTGTTCTTTCTTCAACTTTCCCCTTCCATCACTTTCACTTTCCAAAAAATACCACTGACTTTTACCTTTCTTAAAGATACCATTTATCAAACTTCTAAATGTCCTTTCAAAAATAGCATTCTGAAAATGATTTACCTAAATACACCATTTAATTTGCTAAAATACTATACTTTCACTCCAAGAGCCAAAATGACACTGCAGGTATGCTAAAACCAGGCTGTCAAAGATGATTAAGTCTAATTAGCTGAAATACAAGTTATATTTACTAGCTAAGAAATACATTAGAAGTTCCTTCACTCCTCAACATCAGTTAATATTAGAAGCTGGTAAAGACTGAAGACAAGCAGGAGGAGGAGATCATCAGAGAAAACTTAGTTTCATGTCCGGAACCAAGTGCATTAAACTAGGACACCAAGGCTAGCTTAGTATTCTATCAAAGACTCTCATTATATAATATTTTATTGCATTATAACCATATTTCACGTCAGTTTGAATACCTGGCGTGGTTCTGCCCTTGCCAGACGTTTCATAACTATCTACTCAGACTAAATAAGAGCCAGTTTATTCTATCGTGCTCATAAATTATTATTAAGGCCCGAGGGAGAAGGATACATCCGGTGAGTAGCAAATTACATGATGAGAGGAATAATATTACTTGTTGAAAGTTGAAATGCATAGGATATATTTTACTACTATGTATTAAATTACTAGTTTAGTTAGAAGTAAAGATAAGCTCTACAGGATAGACGTATTATTTAAGTTGATAGTTAAAGGTTGTAGGAAGAGGATTGCAGAATTGAAAGAGAATTTAGATTAGGTTCATCTTATTCAAGTAAATTAAGGTACATATAGTGTTGTTTCCTTGAACAGACTGAGCACAGAGTCTTAAGAATAAGGTTCCCAAGGGATTCTAAAACCTTGCTTCTTGTACTCTTGCTCCTTCTCTAAATTACTAAAAGCCTATTTTTCAAGTGCTCAATGAATTCTGTTGTTGTTCATTTAGTAGTATGCAAAAAAGTTTCTTTTTCTATTCTTATTTCGTGGTCACTCTACTTCCCTCTAAGTCCTTAGGGATTTTGGTTGTTCTAGAGAAAGGGAATTGAATGTCCTTGAAGAGTCACTACTACGATCTATACTTTCTTCTTTTTCTCTTGGGTAATTTCAACATAAAATATTCACAAAATGTCCCTTCTAAAGACTGAATCAGAAGTACCTGTCCCGTTATCTACTCTGTGTATTTATCCTTAAACTGCTGCTGCTGATAGAGAATCTTTTTTATGTGTGTCACATGAAATTGTAACAATCAATTTGTCCTGTCACCAAATTTACAGTGTTTGATTCGAATAAAAAAACCAATCGTGCAATAATTTACACTTCACAGTATAAATAATACTTTCACTATCAACAGGTTTTGTCTAAATTGTAAATTGTGTTCATTATCATTACATCGAGGGACCGCCATGCTTATAGTAATTCCTTCCCTGAAGCAATGTTTAAACTACTCTTTCTAGCTTACATTTTGAACAAGTGCTTTTTGCTGAACAAGCAAGACATGACCAGTTTTAATTGTTGATAAAATTCCGTATCACGTTTTCTTGTCAGTGAAAGGGGAAAACTTTTTACTTAAATGTAAATTTATTTTATCCCTATAAAAAGGACAAGTACAGAAGTAAAACATATATTTTCTCCTTTTCGACCTTCAAGATAAGTAGTTCTCAAGGGGTGCATCTAGGAAACCTAGGGAAAGAACCTACAACGTAAATACTGAAGGTTGAAATTTACAATTAACATTAAGACTATCACGCACGGTTCAACAGGGGCAAGAAATTCAAAGAACTGGCTGAAATCTCTCTTGTGAGTTGATATCTTTCAGGAGCTACCAGTTACCAGTTGCAAATATTTGCTTGAAAATATCAGACCAACATCGAATTTTTTCCACAAGAAACTCTCTCTCACATCTGGAATATAGAAAATGCAAACATTTCTTTGAAGAGTACTTCTCTCTGATTTAAGTTTCTTCTTGCTCTCTTCTCACCACTTTTCCTCTTTACCTTGGCTAAAGAGCAGAGTAATAATTGAAGTGGTGGTCTTTTAAAAAATTAATGTTTAAATTGACTCAACAGTATAGCAAGCAAGTAATGAACAACCACAAGACTAAAATGAAATTCAAGAGTAAAGGTCCCAATTTTACATTTTAGAAGTAAGAACTTATGTTGAGTGAGGTTACTGTGTACTTAAATGCGGTTGTGGTATTAAAGGTTGTGGCAAATTGTAAAATATAAATGAAAGTTTTTAATAAAATGAAAATCTGAAAAACGAAAAAGATTCTTTCACTGTAGTCGAATCATATAATATTAATTTCTCTTTCTTTGAACGAAAACCTAAAATGATATGACGAAGAGGCTTTTATCCTTCGTAATTTTATACTCTATTCTTAAATAAAAATGGAAATACACTACTTATAAAGAATATATGAAAACCGGATTTATATTAGAAAACCAAAAATACTGTGGCTTTTTTTAGTTTTGTTCCTATTTTAATAAAAGTTTGACGATATTAAAATATTTTATTTATACTTGATGCAAACACAAGAATAATATTTCCCAAGGGTAAATAAAAGTTACTCGATGTTATTTACGTATCTAAATTATAATACTTCCATTCAAAGTTTGAGAAAATCTGTGAGATAAAATTGAGTCGTCATGTTGTAGAATAAAATGACAAATAAAATGACAAAAATAACGAGAATCAAGTTCTTTTGTTAAAAATATTGTTTACGAACAAATCGTTGAGATAAACTGCGCAGAAATAAATTCTTTATCCAGACTTTACCCTCAAATCTTAATCTGGCTATGACCCTGAGATAAGATTTATTTTTTATAGAAAATTCTAAGAAATGACTTGTTTTGTTCAGTATTTGTGATGGTTTTTTAATAAGCTTTACTAAACCTTAACCCCGTCAATTTATCCCTTGAAATAAACAAATCTAACGATTTCCTTGAATTTTTGATGGAAATGTAGCTAATTTAGTTGATCATTACAAATTTCACAACCCACTTTAGACTCAGCCTTAAACTCCAAATAAAAAGAGGGATATTTATTTTCTTTAAACGAAAAGTTCCTCATCTTCCTATTAAAATTACTACATGATGTATTGTATTGTATGAAGTATTTTGCTAGCAAACCAATAACATCTAACATTATAATTGGCATTATATCATGATCCCCTATATAAAATATCTTTGGTGTAATTACGTGATGAGAAGTAATCATGAGTCTTATCTGCAAAGTTGAACACAGCATGCATTTCTTCAGGTTTTCAAAACAATAGTCGATTTATCGACTTTTAATGTCTATAACCGAAACTCCTAAGCAATCTAAAGATAAGTGTGTCGAATTGTATGCTGAAATGCCAAATCTGCAAGGATATACTCTCTGTCTGCATGAGACGTGAAACCCCTTTCAGCAAAGTGATGCTCTAGAGTGCAAAATGTAAAATAGCATGACAAAATGAAATATATTATATACTTTCTGCAGTAAGTAGTCCCCTTCCATGATCGTATTTCGAAATAAGCATTTAGCAAAAAGTTGGATTTGACGTTTATTGCATTGCTTATTCGTAACCGTATACAGTATAGAAGCTTAGCTGGCATAAGCTTATGTCAGAAAACATTGTGGCACTAACTTACAGCAAGTAACCTCTTGTTAGTAGATAGAATATATGAAGAGAATAGGAAAGCAATTGTAAGTTGGTGAAAGCACAGGAAGTGCAAACACCCACTGCCAGACTGCCACAGAGACCACAACAACATGCACATGCATACAAAATTTTAAGCGAACAAAGAATTCAAAATGGAACATTAGAGAATAAAAGGGTGATACGTTTACTCACCCTAGAGACCTTGTTTTTAAAAGTGGGACCTTGATGCTATGAAGAATGCCATTGTGACTTTTGACTGATGTTGTATCCTTAATGCTGCTGTTCCCATCGGTCAAAATCCCTTGTAAACTCTCTTCGTCCCCTCCACCAGCTTTGTTCCTTTTCCGGAGCCAGTAGTAAATTATATAAGCCAGAGTCATGGCTGTCACAGCTCCGAGAAGAACCAACATCAATCCGAGGATAAAACCTTTGCGATCCATTATGCCCTAAAAGTAAAAACAATATACTCAACTCAGTTTCAAAATTTCTGATTATTACAAAGTATCATAAGACATTTAGAAAATGAACTCTAAGTAAATAATCAGTAATACTCCTTTCAACCTTTGTGACTTGAAAGCCAAATGCTTTGTAGTCTGTATCGCAATACACTGTAAATTATAACCCAAACCGAACAAAGGAGACAATTTCCCGTTTCAACAAAATGAAGCCACCACCGCACCGGTTGAAGTCAGTAGTGGCAAGAACAATTCCCAACTACCACCACCACCACCTCTGTCATTATTATCATCGTAATTTACTCAAGCCAAAATTTCTAGAAATGAGAAAGAGGTAGAGAGAACTCTATTTTGTATTGTGGATTGACAAGGAAACAAAACGCATGTACGTCATTATGAGACAAATAGGAATTTATGTTGATTTTGTTTAGCTGGAAGATAGGGATTGTCAAAGGGAGTGAAAAACAGAGGACTCCTGGCAAGAGTGAAAGGGAATGGAGAAAGAGAGAAAGGAGAAATGAGTCCGGAAACTTGAAGAAGGGTAAATAGTTCCGTTCATTGTCAGAAAACCTTCCCGTATCAATCTTTTCAATTTGAAAGGCTTCGAAAATCCCTTACTACTTTACGAGATCTTGTCAACAACGATTATATGAAAATGATAGAATCTCTTTTCCTTTCATCCTCATTTTACATCTCAACTCTTGTGAATTTCTCTATCCTACACAGATGCTTCATTTCATTTCATCCTGTTACACAGGTACTTAGGTTTACACGACTTAGCCAGTAGTAGAATTTTAAATAGGATCTCATTTTATAAAAAGAAGTTTTATGCCACACGTATTTTTGTCAACAGAAAAGTTCTTACTTGTAAACATACGACCTTTGACGAAATGTTTCTATTTTTAAAAACGAATTTACCACCTGTCACCAAATCTGATTTTTACAAGGTTAAAATGCTACATTGGATGCTTCACTTTTTTGTGATATCTTGACATTGCTGACTTCTTAGTTAGAGTGGTCGGTTTATATCAAAAAGCATCAGTAGGTACATAGTGGCAACTAGAGTTGAAGTTAGTAATAGAGATCAAAATGCCTATGTCGAGGCGTTCATCGATATTTCATTCAAGCAACGAAGACAGATGCTTTTCCAAGAAGGAAATAAAACCAAATTGAATTAGATATTTGAAAGGGGGAAATGGAACTTCGTCTCAAACACTTATACCATTTATGATTTCAATGGAAACTGAAAGTTGTCATTGAAATAAGACTTGGCCAACAAGTATTAGAGTTTTCTAATACCGTGAAGTAGAGCAACATTTGATCAACAATTTTGTGATTTCCTAAAGCCTCAAATTTCTGTTAATAAAACCGATGAAAAAGCTGAGTTAAGAGTAATAAACAGCACAAATTTTTAACTGTAATCGTAATAAGCTGGAAGAGGCAGTTTTTCGAGTTTACAATTCATTTGTACAAACCTAAAGTGAATTTTTCCTTTTTGCCATTGGATGTAGTTAAAAATTAAACTTTTAAAACTAAAAAAAGCTAGTTGGACGAAATCTTTAATTTTACGCTTTAGCAATCAGCAGCAGGCCAAAACGTTTGTTTTTTTAATTTAAATTTTGTTTATAACCGTGTCGATCCGAGGTACAAGAATAATCCATAATTTCACAGTAGAAAATTCGTTCTACCCAGGACTACGTTTTAATATAATTCACAATTTTCTACTAGCTAAGGTGCAGTTCCTAGTGCTCAAAAAACCACCCTCACTTTCGGGGGTAAACACTGGTTTCCCAACCTGCTTGAAGTTTATATTAGAAATATTTTAAGACAAACTAAATCTCCATAAATCGTTCACTCCCGAGTTGTTAGCATAGGTTTTGAGGGACAAACCTGAGTCTGATTCCGAAATCAAATTAAAAATAGTACAATTCGATTTAGATTAAGTAAAAACAATGGAAAACTTTTTGCAACAATAATAGAAAAAGTTTTGTCATACTTTATCATTCCCTAATCTAGTAGTATATACATTCTTTTAAATATACCTAACTAGTATCAGGTTGTCTCTTCTGCACTGCAATTAGCAAAACCCTCGTTTTCTAGTCCGTTAGGTAGTTAAGAGAAACTAAGTAGTCTGTGGTATACGTACATATAAAGCATTTTGTAATTATGTTGTCCCTAATTCTATTCCAACAATCCTTATAAATTTTGTTCTAGAAGTCTCATAACGGATGACATCTGACTAAAGAGATTCCGATTCTATTGGAATTCAAAACTAAATGGAGCTGTCATATTCAGAGAAATAGATGAGTTGGGTGAACACTTTGTACTTGAATTCTACAAATCCTTATAAAGTATATATGAAGATGCTTATTACCATATTTTTCCATTACTTCAAATACCAGATAGACTCTATTTCTTTTTCCTACTGACGTCAACCAACCAACATTGCTATTCAATCTTTGCTATTTTATACAACGCTATTATATCAAAGTGCATTTTTTAGTACTAGACTTTTTAATTAGTATCAGGAGAAGAGAAAAACTTCCCTAGCATCGAATGTTTATCTTTCTTCAAAGTTCATCTAATGTTGTTAAAGTAGCTCTTGAAATTGTTTATTTTTTTACCAAGTTTCAATGGGATTTCTTTATACGTTTTTATTTGAATAATTATACTACTTTGCAAAAACAACAAATCTTCTTAAGACTTGTAGATGTTTGAGAAAAATCCCTTTCTAATTGCATATTTTTTTTCGTTTTACTACTGAAAAAATAATTAAATAAAATGTTATAACCTTCCCATGGGTGTTTTTCTTTAAAGAATTTCCCTATCAATAGAAAAGTAAGTTAATTGATATAAAATAACCTAAACTATTAGCATTTATTTGCATATTTTACTTATATAACTTACAAGGTACCACAAATTTGTAAAAAGAAAACTGTTATTTGTTCATAAAAATGGTTAATTCTATGTTATCTACATTGAATGCAAATATAAAATAAATAACTCTCATTTCCTATCTAAACGTAATGATTTTTCATTTCAATACTAACATTCAAACATCATTCGCAGTTGTTCAATAAAATTTTATAAACTAAAAGAGAGTGCAAAAACTGTAAAAATGAAAACGCAAAAGGCAAGATTATAAGATTTGAAAATTCTATGAAACTGACAATAAATACAGGAGGCAGACACAATTTAAAGAATTTAAGCATAGTCATTTAAGCAATTCTCCTGCCGACTTAAAACCTTTCCCCGAATCATAAGCCCAAGAGAGAAAGAGAAAAACTAAAACGTACCTAGTTGAAAAGTGCTAGAGAAAGAAAGAGAAAACTCGTATAAGTGATTTCATCTCCGAACTGAATAATTCATGATAAAAAATTCCATTAGAAGTTTGTAAAAAGGGATGGATATATCAAATTAGAATAGTGTAAGTTTGCTCGCGATTTCCCTTTTTTTAAAAGCCTTTCAACTTTCAATGTCTCATTTCGTGGACTATTATAATATTTTATTATATGATTTCATCTTCAATTTCTTAAAACTCCTTTTTATACAAAATAAACCTCTCTTGAATATCTCACCAGTCCTTAATGGAAGGATAAGATGATAGGATGGGATCAAGTGGGGATGATTTGAAGGAGTAGGTTGTACCTACTTTGTAGGATCCAGTATGACAATAGTTACAAGGAAAGACTGACAGGGTGGAATAGATTATCAGTTTATTTTCATTGTATATCAATAATATTCTCTTTGAATGCTTCTTTTTCATTATTCTCTGTGTTCTTCCCTTAATCGCACCCAACGCTGGAGAAAACAGAAGCCCGTGTAATTTATTGAAGCAATCGAATAAAATATTCATGCCCTCTGTTTTCTAATTCCTCTTCAACTTTGTACGTCTTTCTTAACACCCGTTATTGCTCCCTATTGACTATGTGCTCATCCGTGAAGGTCGTGACTCATTGTTCATTTACTTCATGGTAGTGTGTTTATTATCTTTGAAAAATAGTGGTTACGTATATGTTATACATATGGATTGAACACTATAGGGAAATGCGTCATTTGGATTAGTTTTTCCTTTTGAAGTGAAGCGTTTTAATTAATTCATAAATGTTTTTCAAAGAATGGTGAATTTTAAAAAGGATTAAATATAGGTTGTTAAAATTCAATAGGATCAATTCTAATAATCTAGCAATTTTGTTCCAGTTTTACAGTTTTTGTTAAGAGAAAGGTAGGTCGATAAAAGGAGGTCTTATGGGGTGCTTTGTTTTTATTAGTAATTCTTGAAAGGGGTTGTTTATCAGTAGTATACTTTTTAATATTAGTATTAACCTTAAAAACAAAGATGTTAGTAGTATTTTAGGTATCAGGATCTCAAACTGCTGGGAAATGCGTCATCACTATTTCTTTTGAAGTATGCGTATGTATAATTTATAAGTCGTTTTCAAAGACTGGTGTTTTTGAAAGAGGATTACATAAAGGTGATTAGAAATTCAACAGGATTAATTCTAAAAACTCTAGTTATAAATGCTGTTTTGAGTTTCAGAAGTCTCAGGATGTTTTTCACAAAAATGTTAAAATATTATTTCGACGAAATGTAATATTCTTTCATCTGGTGGATTTAAAAAACTACAAATTCTCGAAAATAAATTAATTTTTCCGAACGCTGAGAAGAAAAAGTTGTTTAAGAGATAAATACTTAAATTATACATTCGATCTATTTGTTTAACTTCACAAAAGATCTCTAAAAACACGAATAAACTCATAAATTGAATAGCTTTATGTAAACATGTAATAGTTACAGAATGTCCCGAAACAAGGTTATGATTCTTAATAAATATTATTTCAGTAAGCATTATCATTTATCAGCAAACCTTGCAAAACGTAACTGTAAAATATGAGAACAAGTTATTGATTTAAAAAAATATCACGTCATGTGTAATACATATATTATGGGTAACCAAACTCCTGTTATTCGTAACTGTCTCTCAAAAACCAAGTGAAGTTCTTGAACAATTGTGTCACAGGCTTCAAAAATCCTTTGAAACGTTGTTCCCAGGAAATGCCATTAAATTCATTCACTTCAAGTGTATATATTTATTCTTTTTACCTATCTCAAACTATAACAATTTAAAGTTCTATGTCAGGAAGAAAGGAAGCCTACAGAGATAAAGCAATCATTAGAAAAAGGATCAATTTATAAAAATTAGATAGATCAACCGAAATACAATTCAGTTCAGTTATTGAAGATTCAATGCAGTTTTACAAGAAAAGGAGAAGATCAAAAGTATCAAATATCAATTTCCAAGGAAATTGAATAAAATAAAAAGAAAAAAGAATCATATAACCTTATTCAGTACGTCATTGATTCCATTCGGCAACCTTGACAGTTTTATTCTTATATGCAGCTTTAATATTTAATAATAAGTGCACATTTGCATGTATTCTCATCATTACCATTTATTATAATATGCTAACAGATTGTAAAGATACTGCTTAAGGGCATTCACCAAAAAATCAGTATCAGATATTGGCGTGCAGAAATGCACCAACCCATTATTTTTTTATTTTCGGATTGTGATTCTCAATGAAATCCAAAAATGGACTAATTGCTCATTACAATAATTAGTCTTATATTGTGAAATTAATTTTTTCAAACCTTGGTTATTATTCTTTTCATAGCTCCCATTCACCTAGCAATTAACTATATATTTTACCAATCCATTTTCGTTGAAATATTAATACAGGTCTGAGATTGAGAAGTATTTTGAAATCAAAAACCCTCAAGAAATAATCAAAAAAGATTTTTAGTAAAATAAAATTAAGGAAGAATGAATTACAATTCGTTGGGCTCATAAATATTTTGCGTGCAATTAAATACTGAAGACATGGCGTGTTGCAGCCCTTTTTATTTTATTTGCATTCATTGCCTTTGCACTTGGTCCTATGCAGGGACTGAAACCATAGGTCACGAACAAGTTGTAATTTCTCCATACAATTAATTTCCTTTGCGTGGCATTTAATGTCAGAATATTTATGAATCCTCAATCAGCTTTGAGGTCTAAAGAACTGACACATATCAGAATAGTAGATCAAGGTTTTTTTAACAGATCTATAATATGTTGGTATGTCCTTTGATTCGTGAGTTGAATATCGTTCGTATCAAAATTTTTAATAAATTTTCCATAATAAATGTAAATTTTAGTTTCAGAATTTCTTTTTCTTCATTTACTATATAATGACAATAAATAAGTAAAGTTTGACAGGAACTTTCAAAACGCATGAGAAAAGTGTCAAAGTTCAAAGCTCTTTTTGTTCGGAGAACAGAACATAACAAATTTTATAATTTATAAATATAATGGAATAAAACTCCTTTTACAATGTAAAGATTATTTACCATGAGATAAGTGAGTTTGCCTAAAGCTATCTAAAATCCTTTAAAAGTTTCATTATTCTTTGATGTTTAATGGATTTTGATTGATCTAATTTAGAGAGTTTCCAGGCCTAGTTGAGGCCTAACTTGACAAGGCAGCTAACATTGCAAAGAAGAGCAGGAAGGACATAAATAAAAGCCCCAATGAGGACAAAGAAGTTTCAAAATGTTTTAATTTGTGAGAGTAGCTCCTGGCAAAAGGGTAACAAACTATGCTAAATCGTTCAACTTTCTCTACTTTACTCAAAAATTACCTGTGACTAGACCACTACTATTGTTGGTGAATCTGCCGACTCTAATTAATTCTAAAAATGAGCTGAGCCGGTACATAGGTACATGAGTAAAGTCTATCCTATTATTTTATATCTTGCATCAATAAATTTTTAGATCCTTTCTCTTTGATATTTTGTCAACTCTTTTTATAATAAAATATAAATGAAAAATACAGAACCAAAGGCTTTCATTGTAATATAAAAACTGGTGACAAAACTTTTCTCCATATTTTACAAGTATGCAATTGTACTTCATCAATATGTATGTGACCTTTATAAACATATCTATTCATTGTAACACAAACCTAACAAGGAATGGATTTTCTAATGTAACTTTTCAATTTTGTAACATTCACTCTAACCAAAATAAGGGCAATTTGGTAACGGTCCTAATAGCGTTTCGATCTACAATTTAACAAGGCGACATGTACTAACAAGGGCTTTAAACATAAACTTACAGAAAAAGTTTTGTCTCTGAAAGTTAAACAAACTATCACGTTTTATCTATAGTCAAGGGATGTTTTCAATAAACCTACGAATAAGTAACTATGCTACTAATCATAATCACTCCCACGACCTTTCCAATTTGAGCATCTTCTTATTCATTTTCTGGCAGAGGAGAAATATAAGAAACAGAAATGACTTTTTATTGAATTATTATTGAATTAAATTCATTCTCATTTTACCCTCATCAAAATAATAGGATCGGATGGAAAGATAAGTGCAGGAAAGAACTTTCAGAGAGAGTTGAGTTGTTACTTTCATGAAACTTTCTAGTGCAAGGCAACCTTGTGCTTAAGAAGAGGAATAAAATAGTAGTTTTTCAACTTTCAGAAGTCAAGGAGTGCCCCAGAGGCAAATTTTACACCTTTTAAGCTCTTATAATAAATTGATGCTCTGTACTGTAACAGGTCTTTCGATGAGATGTCAACTATAAAAATCAAGAAATTACCCTTTCCCTATAAGACTAGGTCCTTTTATACGTTTTTTGCACCCATCCTAATATTTCAAGGTACAAGTTAAACCACGAATCCAATTTGTTTTTTTACTTTTATTTATTCAACTCATCAATTCGTATTTTCCTATCCAGCCGAACACAAAATTTAAGTAACCTCTTTACGAAAACTAAGCCGGAATGAAGGGAAATAAAAAATCGTTTTTTCTCATGTGCATCACGTTGAAGAATTCTAATCTAAATTGACATTCTTTTTCCTCCCAACAAGAAATACTTATAAACATTGTCCTCTTTCTTATCTCAGTGTAAAATGGTATGACATTGAAAAAAGAAAGATCCAAAGAAAGCGTAATTTTTCAACAACACGAATCCTAAAACTCACCCAGTTTATTTCTACTTTCTAAATCGATCTTTTTTCAACTGCGTCACTATCAACTCAACGAAGAGTAAACTTTTCAAAGGGAATTTCATGTTTAATTTTTTGGGCAAAGAATCCAATGTTCCTGCACCTTGGACGGAAGAGAGTGTTGGGCAGGTGTGTTTGCTTTGTTAAAGATTATGTGATTTTGTGTCACAATACGTAAGTAAAGCTAAACTTTATTTTTTGACTTAAGTAAGACTTATACTATTACGAAGAAAGTAGTCACATTCACAACCCTCCGTCTATATACTTAGAAATACATATTATG
This sequence comes from Isotoma decorata, assembly GCA_034698605.1. Taxonomy (NCBI): domain Eukaryota; kingdom Metazoa; phylum Arthropoda; class Collembola; order Entomobryomorpha; family Isotomidae; genus Isotoma; species Isotoma decorata. The sequence goes on from JAQGBU010000025.1 coordinate 60,720, forward strand.
CATTACCCATCCATCTAACTTCTATCTAACTACTAAGAACACAACAAAAAAGAAAAAGAAAGCAAATCTGGAGTAGAAAGTACCTGAAATGTAATAAAAAATATATGAGAACCGTGAATCCTTCTCAGTCTCGCCTCGCTGGAGAATCAGAATAATACAACAAAGTTATCTATCTACCTTAAAGAGAAAAGTAGATAGCTAGTTTGCAAAGGATGTTGTTAACGAATGATATGTGAACAACAGAGAAACATCAAACTAGCTACACATATTATTATTAAGGTATTATTATTATCATTCTCTGCATCCCATCCCATTTTCTCTCTTCTCAGCAAAAGGGCTGTAGACCGAGATAATAAAAAACTTTATTGAGTCACTTGGCTATCAACAGATAATGAGAGTGTTTTTTGTATACAGAAAGTCATATGGATTGAAAGATGAGTTCACGTCCACTGAATGAATGGTGTCTACCCAAAAAGACAGTGTAGACGGATATCAAAAAGGACAACAGGTTGTCGGGAGAAAAAAGAGCTTAGTAAACGGTTGGTGGGTCCATGAATGCATGAATTCATGCATGGGTTGAAGCCATTAAATAAAAAAAATACAAGGATGTCAAGAGCTGGTAATAAATCTGTTTGGCCTTTTTATTTCACCCGATGATTCCTGAACGGAACACATATTTTGTGTGGGATATAAATATGATTATGGTATGAGTTTAGCATAAATGTATTTTAAGTCTTTAGCCTCAGGTCACACACTTATTGAAGCTAATCGACTGATGCGATGCTCTTTGGCATTATACTATTATGTTTATAATATTACTACCTTGTAATATTATTACTAAAGAGTTACGGCTTTAATCTTCATCTTGGTTTCAATTCAGTCTATCTATACACCTCTTCAACCACAGAGTCAAGTCTTGACGAATAAAGAGTATCATGGAGGTAAGTGAAAGCGAAAAGGCTTTTGGCTTTGAGAAACCTTGTTCCTTTTTACTCGTTCAAAACCATCAGGTAAAAAAGCACAGAATAGAGACTGATATTATTTAAATTGTATTTTTTTAAGCAACTTACTAAACTACAGTACATGCTTATCTTTAGAAGATAAGGAGCATCTTTAGATGATACATAATACATATTTCAGTTAAAGTAAAGTACTAAACGCTCTTCAATTTAATTCTATCTAAGTTGTATATACTCTATTTTTTGTCTTCTCATAATGTCTTATAAATTTAAAATCATTACTTACATAAATATACATAGTGTCTGGTGTAGGTACTAAGTACACAATGTGACCTTATCTACGTTCCCATAGTATAAAATTGTGCTCTAGATCGATAATTGATTTCTCACCAGAAGAAGAGGATCTCAAGGAACAACATAGTTCCCCTTAGGAATACCCTCGTCGTCTTACAACGGTCTTATCATTCGTTTTATTATTCATGACGCCCATGTAAGACGATCTAGGATGTGTACTATTTCCCTTGCAGCTGGCTTCATTCTTAAGAAAAAAAATAGGAAAGGAATAAAGTACGGTTACGCTTCCGATGCGAAAGTAGAAAATGACTTTTCTCTTTTAGGGCTTGATAGTTTTATAGGTATATGATTTTTATTCAATCTCAAGGTATTTACTCAACCTTTGGTTTCTATATGATATTTTTCCCTAGGAATTCTTACAAGGAATGTTTTTAGGGATAACGAAGAAGGATTTCCTCCCGATTTTCCCAGAATTCATCAATTCTGATGCGGAGTATTACAAGAGGAAAAGAAGGATTTCCGAGCTTGAGAAAAGAAATGTTTCCGTGGTATTTATTCATAATTTCTATAAACCTAGCTCCTTTCTGTCAACATGATCAGTATGTGCATTATATAACCTTGTTCTGTTCCTGAGTTCAGGTTGATTTGATTGTACAACATTAAAATAGGAGTTCATTCTAATCACATCACATCACTTATTCACCTACTACTTTCATGTTCTTCTAAACAGAAATTCCTGCCTTTACTTCCTATACATGCTATTTTTCTGTAGACAAAATTCCCCTCAAACGTTTTTATATTAAAATAAGGTTTCCCCTTTGAAAAAAGTTTAATGCATATCAATCTATCTGCATAAATATCTTAAAATTTTAGTTTTACTTATATCCATGCTGAAATAAACTGATGAAGTGAAAGTAAAAAAGAGGATTGTATTTCACCAGAAGTGATTTTAACAAGTACCTAAAACTAGTATCGTATAAATATACTTAAATTACACCACATCAATCACATTAAATTCCACCCATTCCTTTGTTTGAAATCAAAGCCTTTCAAAAGATCAGATTTACATGGACATTTACATAACCCTTGTAGATTAGTCTACTAATTGCGTTGATTCTTACGACTTGTATGATATCAGAAGTTAAACAATATTTGTTTTAGAGTACATGGCTACTAATAAAAATAGAATGTAATGTATTGTAGTGTACAGAAATGAAAAGGGAATGGATGGAAATAGAAGTGGAATGGATGTTGAGATAAACTCATGGATAAAGTTTACAAGGTACCCGAACAATGGCCAGTAAGAGTAAAGTAAGCAATTAATGTACTCTACGAATGACTTTAAATATTATGTATTACGAGAAGAAAATATAATCTCTGCAAAGTAAAAGTAAATAGAGAAAGAGGAAAAGGAAGAATGTATGGTGAAGTCGACATGCAAAACATATTTGTTACATGCCGAGACGAGGTAACCAAGTTTATTTGCATGAGTCAAGGTTTTACAGATCGATTTTAAACATGAGAATTTTCTTTCTACCCATTCAACATTTATTATCCCTCTGGACCCACTTTACTTACTTAGAACCCATATGTTACTTACCTTTTTACCTGTGCATCTACTGCTAGAGTCTCACAAAGACACGAACTTTAACTCAGGTAATCAACCAGACGTGCTTCCTAGTAAGTAGCGTGTATGTCTGATTTCTGAAACAAATGTAGAACTTTTTGATACTTTTGCTATTACTTCATAGAGGTAAATTTATTCCTATTTGTTTTGTTAATGTTATCAGATATTTTAAGAAAAACCTTCTGGTACCTTTAAATAAGCTGAGTATGTATAATTTCCCGTATCGCTGAGAGATAAAAACTCGTTTATTTGGAGAAAAAAGAGTAAACTTTTCTTTTGGAAATGTTTCGTTGAAAAGTTTTAGTAGAACTTCGTATGTATTTGCTTTACTCGTAAAGTTTGCTATCAAATCGTCCTCCCTTTGAATTTCTCAAGGGACGGAGGTTAGTTTCTTTTGAGAAAATGTCACAAATAACGAGTCAAATTACATTACGTATATAGTTTCCAATTAATTTGCTTTACAATTAGTGTACACAATTAAACACTTTGTTACACCTATAAAGGGTAGAATTTACTGTTATTCTCTAGAAATAACAATTTTCCCTAGGTATTTAATAGACGAGTAGAGTTGGATGTAAGATTTCGAGCTAGTACTCACTGAATGAGATGAAAGATCAGAAATGTAGTAAAAGTTTTAGTTAGCCGTAGTAACAGTAAATTCTCATGTGTTTTGAGAAGAAACTGAAAGTAAAGGACTATTCTTTTTTATACCGAACGAATGACCGATAATAATTCAGGGCAACTTGTAACTTTATATTTTGTTTGTGTTCTTTCGTAAAACACAAGCAGTGGCAATGGCACTAGTAAACTAGTCTCACAATGTACAAATAGTTGTTGTAGTAAAGGAGTCTAGGTAGTGGTGCAAATGGTCATGAGATCCCACAGACGACTGACGGGAGTCAGAGCACAACTCAATAATTTAAGTCACTCAGATTTACAGATACTCAACGCGAATTGGGCTAGAGAGAAAGGTAGAAAGGATCTGTTGCTGTTGCCGTAAAAATGAGATGAAGACGAAACGATCTACTCCGGTGAGGAAGAAAGTTCATCTCTGCCAGCTTTCACCAATGTGAAATATAATATCTGATCCATCCATTCAATCCAAAGGATACCTGATAATATTCTGATGGTAGTGGTGATGGTGATGAAATGCTGCACCTCGGATCCTGCTATTTCTTACGATAAGGGAGTATGAGACAAGCCGGATTTACTTATTACATCTAGTAGAAGCATCTATTCTCTAGTATCCAATACTTTCATTCCGATTCTGAGCTGGATGACTGAGAATATTTCTGTTTTCTCTTATACAACCCAATGTATTAGAAGGAAAGGTGAAATTCTTGTCTTCTTTTCTAGAAGAGCAAGTCCATATGTATACACTGTATGTGATTCTTACAATGTAAAATATAAGAGCCCCACTCAGTCCATTCAGTTCTACAAGTTTTACTCTTCCAGGGGGTATAGAATCTTCATCAAATTTTTCTTTACTTTGTGTAATGGAAGAAGAACTTTGTTTTTGCACAAGTTAGTTGTGACCTTTATTTCACTGCGAGAAAAATTGGACAGGGTTTCTTAGGTTCTTAAGCTTTTTTCGTTTTTGGTACAAAGTTATATACTTTATATGTATGATATACACACGCTTGGATGGATTTATTGTTATCTAAAATACATGTAATAAATATATCAGAATATCATTGCAACAAGAAGGTCCTTGTCATAAAGGTTTAAAATGACACAACTCGACCACAGACAGACAAAGGTTTATTCGTTAAACAATATACGGGGAAATAACAAACATCTGTATAGTATTTTGAGGACACGGGAACAATGTATGTAATTTGTGGTGAATAAAACGCTTTCGTTGTCAAAGAATGAGATAAATAAGTTAGGTATGAATTATGGTTTGAGTTAGTGGATAAAAGCCTTTTGTAACAATGAAGTGGAAATGTGGTATATAAATTTATATGAAAACTATAACAAAATTGTGTCTACGAATTTTGTTTGCTCTAAAAATTATTTCTGTTGTGTTGTATTTTTTCATTTAATTTTATGTTTAGCTCAAACATTCAATTTGCACAAGTATTATAATCTTTCTTGCAGAAAATTGTTCTTCCGCCAGGTTGGAAATTTAAGATTTCTTTTTACTTTTATTCTGTGATTTAGATTTTTAGTCCATATGCTAAAGTGTAGGAGGATGAGATAGTTTGTTTGAAGAAGTAAAAGGGAGAAAATTATTGGGTGAGAGTTGAGAAGAAACCACAAGATAGGGGCAAGACGGTAATTCTTGTTGAAGTGGAAGTGGAATGAAGGGTTTGAGATAAATAGCTATTTTGAATTGATGGTGAACAGGTACAGTATGTCTTGAATGGACGACCTGTTGTTGTCTTATCAGTTGAAATGACTCTGTGGGGATACCACATAGAACCTCGAGAGTTTCAGTGTATCTTAGGGAAACTTAACACAAATAGTTGGTGAAACCGTCATCCAGTTGTATCCTCTTGGCCTTCTTATCCTTTGTGAATGTACCATGTAAAAGTTTACGCTGCCACTTATTCTTGTCATGTATTGAAGTGGGTAATAATTCTATGAGAATTGTGTGCAAGTGTTTTCCCGTCACAAAAAACCGTGTACACCTTTAGTCAACGTTGAGAGTTGTGATCGACTACTCGCCATTCAGTCAGCACCACTGGTTTGGCTTTAGTCACATCTTCAAAAGTTTCGATTGCAATTTACCTACTGAACTACTGACTGTCTACCCTGAGCCTGACGACCGGCGCAAGTACTTACGTATGTACAGATGGATGGATATGTGCTCTTGGCAGTGGGAGAAAGCATAAGAAAAGAGGAAGAGGCAGCAAAATTGTGAATTGCAAAAGCAACTCTCTTTTCTCCTCTCTTCTTTACTCCCTGGGTTCCTGTAGCTTTCTCTACTTTTAGATCCTGTAGTGGTAGCCAGCCAGACCTGGACTTTTCTATGGGGTTTTTGTATCCCTTTCTCTCCTTTTTCCAAATGTGATCTTGAGTTATCCCTTATGGCAGTATGGCATAAGAGCCTCAGTCAGCCAAGCCAACATTTACCCATACATACTAAACTAGGAAAAAGGAGCCTTGAGTCCTGTTACTTTTCTTGCATCCTGTTTACTTGCCGAACTAATAGTTATGCAGAGTTCTTCAAAGTACAGTTTATCTTTATAACTTAGTATAGTATAGCTTATCATTCCGTCATCATTATCATTTCATGCCTTGCATCGTGACTTCATCTGAAAATAAAAAGCTTACATTATCTCTCCACCTTTGATCTATGAAACGGGAGTACCACCAACCAACCTTCCACCACCGGCTTTGGCTTATAATACAGGAAATTCCAAAACTAATGATGCTACCTGGACTATGAGTTACAGCTTAGACTCTGGGAAATTCACAATCGCTCTGCAGACTATCCTTCAATTTTATATGAAAAAAGGCTTCACACACATACAGCATGAGCTTTAAAGTCTTTCATGTCATCTCATTTCGTATTTAGGTAGCTTTCCTGGGAACTTGCCTTAGCTTAAGCTGAAAAAGCATGAAGGTTGTTATCTCTTGGGTCTGTAATAATAATAATACTATTCCTGCTTGTATGTACACATGGAGTGAAAGTAGTTGAAAGTAAAAAATAAAACCTTTTTTACAATACCGATGTGGGTCTACACATCTACCTGTATCGTGTGCCTATATTGCTTGAGGTTGTATTAACCAGCATGTCTGTATCGTTGATGATGACCTAGTAGTGGTAATAGTTGTAGAAATACTTCCTATTACACTGTGACTGACTTCTCTCAATCTAAATACTTGGTTCGTTGGTTGAGTTAGAGGGTGCTCTCGTAATCAGATTTCTAAGGATTTCTTTCAAGCAGAATCTTCATCTCGGTTCTACTTTTCTCCCATTTCCCTCTTCTTGACTGACTTTGCTTGAGTACCCTAAATAGCTTTCATGAGATAGAAAAATACGGGAAAGGGTTGGGGATGGAAAGAACATTTAATCAACATCAGAGAGATATCTTCCCCTCTTTCATCGTTTTCATCAGTACAAATCTTTACGATTTGTTCTTGAATTTAAGCCAACCATAAGCATTTGATGAGCTGATCAAAGAAGCCATTTACTTTTACTCTATTCAGTCTTTATCTGTATGAAGTTCAATTTCTATCTCTCATTTCATTTCATATAGTTCGTACATGAAATAGGAAGCTTTCATATCATCGGTGATTAAACTCGTAGAGATTCTCTGTTATTTCTCAAGCGTCAAGGTGAGTCAAGGGTGTAGTTCAATTGAGGTAGTATTGGTTTACTTTGTAGGACTTGTGCTCTTCAAACTTTTATTATAGGTTTATATATAATAGGATATCACGTTGATGAAGTGGTTGGTTGCAGATAGTATCAAATACCGTTGGTGATTCCACTAATCTCGTTTGACGTTACGTTGGGTATTATGTTGTTTTCAACATTCGAAAGCTTTTTCCAACAACAAGTTTGTTAGAAATTCCGTCCACAAGAATTCAACACATTTATATGATCAAAGCAGAAAATAATTTATTTACATGATAACCACGCTGTATACTTAGAATCGAATTGGTTCGCTCATAGTTCATACTTACGTCAGCAAATTATTTTTGTTCAAAAAGGGACATTTCTAATTTAACTCAACCAGTAATATACCTTTGTATTTGAATGGTAAACAAAATTGTTGAAGTCATAGTGTGCCACCGTAGGAGGGATATAAAATTAAATTTTATAGAAACAGAAATCGGGAAGTCTTCAACAAAATATATTTATTTAAGGTACGGTATATGAGGTGCGAAATCTAAGGTGGAGGATTAATGTCCATCCACCGTAAAATTCTGATTATTTTTTGAAATCTTTAAAAGACTGATAACATGGGGACTTGAATCTGGTACAGAGTTATAAATGTATACTTTCAGATTATTGCCGAATCTCAGCCCCCAACAAAATTAGATTTCACAAAACAACTGCTAATGCGAAGTTCCAAACCATTTCAATTTACGATAAATTGTCACTCTGTCTTATGTTAATGTGTTTTAAGAAACTCAGACCCGACGATAATAGGTCTATTAGTCAATAATATAAATGGTCATGAGGTTAAAATGAGCTTCTGGTGCACCAGTGTCCCTCATGACCCACTTCCTTAACAATAGCTACATTAACGTAATCGAATGTAGACGGTGAGATAGTTTTAAAGGTAATGTAAGGCCCTAAAACCATTTCGTGTGAAGTCTAGTGCAGTTGATCGATTTGACGGTGAAATGGCTACACGAATAAACAATATTTTGTTACAAGTAAATCGAATCGCAATGTTAACAGAAGAGCTAGAAAGTAACAGACCTTTCAAAAAGTTTGTTTCACTTTGTAATGGAAAAAGCTGAAAGTGTCTAAATGAACAATGTGTACCACAGTATAAAACTAATGGACTCATTACGACAACAAGGTTTATCTCTATCGTAAAATAAATGTGAGAGTTAACCAAGATACCTTTTACTATGAGTACAATGAAGTAGTTAGTACATGGGGAGGTGAAAGTCTTTACCACACCGTCGATTAGTCATCTTGTTGTTTTTTTTTAAATTCCAGCAGTAATAATTTTTTTGTTTAGCTGAAAAAACGGATAAAATTGTTTCTCTGATCTTCTTGTTCAAGCAGACCCCACTTTATATGACGAGATGCTCCGTAAACTTGCCTGAGGTCCAGTAGACTAGTTGAAAAAAACTTGTCCACCTTACATTTTGACTAGTTATCATCATTACCGTTATGTCTGAAAAATATAGATATAATGTAATACAAGTATAGCTCAGGTCACCTCGGGTTGGGAAGATTGTACATGAAAACAGGAGGAGAAAGTTGTTTGAGTGTCTACTTTATGAATACTGTAGGTGATACGACACTCACAACTGCCTCAGGGGTCTCATTTGTTAGCTATGCACATTATAACATGATTTCGTCTCATATTCAACTCATTTTCCTCGAATTGAGTCCACAAGAGGATTCTATCAAGATCTAAGTAATAAATGCTAGCTTTCCCCACTGACTTGAACCTTTTTCTCCTCATGAGTTTTACATGTTAATGCTTAAGAGGGAGAAACTACCCTAGTTAATCTAAAATACGGATAAAATAACTGACACAAGCAAATTTTATTTCGCTGGATGGCTGAATTAATATTTATTCATTTAAATCATTAATTTAGAGTACTCTCATCGAACTTGAACTGCAAGGTGCATTCTGGTATTTGAAAAATTAAAATAATCAATACCTGTGCACCCCTACTGAACAAACGGTTATGAGAACATTTTTGTCTTAGTTGGACTATTTGGACCGTGAGTTATTTATTTATAAAATCAATTTTACATGCTTCACTTACTCAATTAAAATCTCAAAAAATGGATGGAATATGTATACTTTGGAGAAATAACACACAACAAAATACAGGCAATGAAGTCACTCTAGTCCAGTAGTATAAGAAAGTTTAAAAGAATTATCTCGAGACTTTGAAATAGAATAAAAGGAGTTAAGTGCTCAGCTAGAAACCTCTGTAAAAGGATATCATCTTACAAGAGGATGATATAGTCAACTATTTAGGGAATTAGAGTAGAATAATTTGTACAATGTCAGGTATACCTAATGTTCTGAAAACAGTGTTGTTTTTGTAATTTAATATATCATGCATGGATTCAGAAGTGCCCTTCTTTAACCCTTAACTTGAGGGATTAATTTCCTACAAAAATACTAGAATTTTTACTTTAGGCACCTTAGACGAAATTGTCATGACTTTTCAATTATAAATCCTCAATTGTCATTAATAATAAGGCACAAAAGATATAGATCTACCTGCTACTTCAAGTGAAAAGAAAATGGTGGCAGTAAAAAGGACTGAATTCAGATTAATTGAATTGGAGGAACTCTTTGCATGCGGATGGTTGTGGGAAGGCTTGCTTGTTGCTGTTCCTTTGGGTCGGCAATTTTTCAGATAAGGTCCAATACAAGTTGAATAGGCAACGGCAAATGGAACGTGTGTTTGTTCATGAACTCCGTAGAATAAATGTCCCATAGGTCCTGAAAAGTTTTAACAACATTTTAGGAGTGTGCGGAATAAAATTTTTCAATGTGGTCTATCACAGCAAAAACTCTTTTTCATAGGCCATACAAGTGATACAAAAGCACGTCTCTACGGCAAATACTGACAAAGACGAAAATGTGTGTTGACATTAGTTGACAATGATAAGATGTTTTCTGTACCAGTAGCATAAACAGGAACATCTTCACCACCATGAGTCTCGTAGTCCATCCAGTATCCAGCGTGATGTACTTGATATCGAGCGGTTATATTTTGCCCAAGGTCATTAAGGTCTCTCCAGGTATTTTTGGATTGTAATGTAGAATTAGTTCCGGGTGCATTGCCATTCATTCGGTGGTACGTGTATCCGGGTCCATTAATGTATGACAGAGTTTGGTACACGAATCCTTCAGGCGTAACATCTCCTACTCCTGTTTCCAAAACAAAAAAGTTGGTTTTGTACAAACAAAAAGTGATGAAAAATGAAACCATCACGTACTAAGTTTACAACTTCCGTAGAAAGTACAAACAAACCGAGCTGATTTTTATTTCTCAGCTTTTATAGGAATACATGGCCAGTAAAAATTAAAACGTAGAAGTAAAAAACAAACCTTCAATCGGGTTTCCACGTTTTGGGTAACCGTTCATAGCCATTGAATGAGAGTGATCTGCCGTGACCACGATCACTGTATCTTCCTCTTTTGTCATTTCCTTTCCTTTTTCTATAGCTTTGTCGAACGCAACAACTTCTTCTAACGCTATTTTAGCCACATTGTCATGATGGGCTAATAAAACAGGAATTAAACGGTGATGAAGATTAAGTATGGGTTTTCGCATTATGTTCACAAAACACACATGGCATTATATTAATTTATCATACCATGATCAATTCTTCCGCCTTCCACAATCAAAACGAATCCTTTGGGGTTTTTACTCAAGATTCTAATTGCTTGAGCTGTCATTTCCTCAAGACTAGGATGTCCCAACTGACCCGTATTTCGATCTTTGTCGTAAGGAATGTGACTTGGGGCAAAAAGACCTGCGTTATTAATCACCAAGATCAAAGTCAATAAATTAGATATCCATCATCACCCTTAATTTCCTTGCTCGTATGAACAACACGATTGTGTGTAGCACATCAATTGGTTAGTAGTAGTACGATTTCCTTCAAACAACTCGCCGACTTTATGACTTCTAGTTATGTTATTTGAGAGGAATCCCATTTGGTTCAAGAACATGATTAGTTCAACTCTGGGAGTTTGTATTTAGGAAAAGAAAGTTTCGTTTGAGTTTAAGAGAGTACTCAAGTCAGTAGAACGAGTGAGAAGACTATGAAATCTGCAATTTTCCCTAAAGCAACTCGATAAAAGGGCGTTAAGACATGAATCAGCCAAAAAAGCTGGGATTTAGTTTGCCAGAAAGAGCCATTAATCGGTTTTTCATCAGTTACTCGTGCCGTATCTAAGAGCCAGCGATTTATCTTACCTAAAGCGAAATAGTTAATTGCAAGAGAAAGTCTACCTTCTAGGGCATAAATATAAAATCCAAGGCCAAGGACTGTCTCCAAATGCAACTAAATAACAGTAATAGACTTCGTTAAAGCTGCAATAATCCTTTCTGGAGAAAAATAGGAAAAGTGATGATAAGAGACACCGCTGGCTTATTGCCTTTCCTATTTTATTTTTCTTACAAGTCTTATTTTCCCTACGACACAATTTTTGTGGCATGCCAGGCAGAGATAAAGTTTTTAGTTTGATCCCAAGTGATTATTCGTGTGCGTGAAGGGAACCTGGGAACCTACAGCTACGATCTGTAGTGTAACAACATAAAGAATAAGAGGCAGGGTAACTCAATACATCATGAAATCATGATGGCAACTTTGTATAACTGGTTTTTAAGTATTAATTGTTCAGTTTCGGGATTTAAACAAGTTTTCCTTTATTTGAAGATGAGTTTGTTCAATTAAAAAACAAGACCGTTGTTTAAGTCTAAAAGGGGAAAAAAGTAAATAAAAGTTTTATACAGGATTTTTGCCTTGGATTTTACTAAATCCGTTAGTATGTGTATATAAGCGTGCATGTACTTTCAATTAAAGTAGCATCCTTGATGACACTTAGCTGACTGTTAGGTACATTACATTGAAAAAATAAAGGTATTTAATTTAGCTTTCATTACATATTTATAAGCTTTTTTGACCCTATTTTGGTGCATATTATCCGAGCCCTTATAATCAGAGTCCTCACCGTATGTTCACTACCATTTCATTCGCTCAGTTTACGGGAATAATTTAAAATCTAAGCGAAATTCTGTTTACTAAAGATATATAAATGTAATCAGTTGACGAAGAGAGATGGCTCACTTACGGGTACAACGGGCCTAACCTAAAGGATCCCTAATGATTATGATACAAAGCAAACACTGTACGCCTTCAAATCTCAACTCTATCTACGGAGTAATCTCAGATTTCTGCCCTTTAAATTAATCCCCTTTTTATGACGCACAGTCCAACTTGTTTATTTGAAATCTAAACTTTCCCCGTAACAAAATAATATGTATCTAATAATTTCTCAATTTACTGCCAAAATTATAGGATCATTAATCCTTGTGGCTGTTCTTTTAATGAACCTGAAAGGGGACCCATGGTATCTTCCTGCACAACACAACAACGGATCCCTGATTATTTCCTCTGTCAATACAATGCAGGATAACATAACAGTATATAAGCAAACCTGAGATTAACCCTATTAATTAAAATCTTATGATCATTTCCCATATACCCTGTTGGTTTACACTAAAAGCAGAAAATTTCACCAACCATATATTTGTTGTAATTATATAACAAATAAACCATTGTAACGGATTTATAAAAGTATCGGAGATGGATTTGAAGTCAAAGAACCTCTCCCTTGAGTCCAGAGAGTCGAAATATGCAATAGTCTCAATTCGCCCCAACCACACCCCCTTGGTGTGACCTTTGACCCTTTGGGTCAAATGTGCTCTTTGATTAATAGTACTCATAACTGAAAACAGAATTAAGAAATGTTGATTCTGTGCGAAGTTATACGAGTTTTACTGTTATTGCTATAGAGGGTGGAGCCCAGGGGGTGTGGCTGATTTCACCCAAAATCATTCAGTGGGTAGCTATAGACCCTAGATACATATATCAGAAAACAGAATTTGAAAAAGTCAATTCTCTCAAAAGTTAGAGCGGACACAGGTGGACGGATCGACGGATGGACGGACGACACTACCATTCGCATAAAGTATCTCCGATACTTAATAAACTTGCCTTAAGAAAGAGAGAAGATACAAAACAAACACTACGCCCTTACAACAACCCTATTGAGATCAACGCTTACTGTCCTAATCTTAAATTAATCTTCTTTTGCGAAGTTAGTCCAACTTGTTTATTTGGAATCTAAACATCCTCAACGACACAATAATGACATCCGATATCCAATTTCAGTAATTTCAGTAAATTTCTAAATCCTTTGAGAAAGTTTTAACATCATCATTAAAGTTTTTGGTGGTGAAGAGAGTCATGTTCTGCTGTACAACTGATCACTGATACTTTCGTCAATACAATTTATACTTAAAGAAAGGTTGAGACTAGTCTTACTAATTGACTCCGACCCATATACCCAACGCTCTATCAAGGTAAATTATAAAACACACACATTTCGCCAGACCAAAAGTACACGGTGCCTTTGAGTGTGCAAATTTTAAATGGCATTCTGATACTATAGAATTTGACTGTACAGGTTGGTATACTTAATTAGAGGCTTAATTTAATCGCAAGAAGCTTGAAAGGATTAGTGGGTCTGACTTGGAAAGCATTTTCAATCTTATCTTCCGAATAGTGAGTGGAGAGTTAATGGAATAACAAGTAAGTAGACCGATGGACTAACCAAACGTCTTTGTCACAATTCCCTACTTCCAACTATACTTACAACCCCTGAAGATGAGCTAAAAATGATTAAGCTTAGGAAGAAGATGAAACTTGAGAAGTAATCGTGACCTTACCCAGAAGATAGTCAGTAGATTCAACCAGACCCTCATCAAAAAGTTGTTCTCTGTTTCTTACGTATCTATACTTCCGTCCTTGAGTCCTCTGAAATTGCATCCACGTCCATACCAAATCTTGTCCATCACCTCGGAGACAAGCAGTACTTTCGTTGATTTTAGCTCGAAATACTTGCTCTCCTCCTCCCAAAATCACCTTAAGAGAAAAAACATGAAACCATGTTATTAGTATGTCAGGTGCAACTATCTCGGTCACATCTCAACTCATGGTAAAGAAGTGAAAGTAAGTCTGAGTTAAGCATTGCCAAGGTTAGGATGCATATCAAAGGTGTACAAAGGGTTAGTTATGTGATATCATGTCAATGGGATTTACATTTATATTTCTGCCCGGTTCATCTTCAACGAGTTGCCTTGCCAAGTCTTTGCATCCATTATTCCTTTCACTTTCTGGGATTTTCGTATCACACTCCCAGTCCCTATGAGCACTGTGACCGTAAGCAGCTGCTGGAGTGGCGTGTGTTACTCTTGTTGTGGTCACGATCCCTATTGTATTAAAAAGTTAGGATATTACTTTCTTCCAAACACGAGTCAGGTATACATAAGGCCAAAGGTCAGAGAATATGGAAAGGTGTAATAATGGTACAAGTTTAGTGTTCATTTTAAGGAGTTTTCCTGTCAAGATTACATTCGTCCTCAATAGAAGAAACATCATGTCTATCGGCACTCCACGGGTATTTTCTTTCTTTCCCCTTTCCCTACACGATCAAGTAGTAACTACTGTACAAACTTTTATTTATCTAAAACGATACTTTCTCCCTTGACTCAAGAATTTGGTTCTTTACATTGGCAGGGAAAATAACAAAAAAGATAAACATAACAAGCTAGGGCATGCCGTACTATAGGGTAAATACTAAATTATGACTGACTTGTCTTCCTTTGATGCTGATTTGTGATGTGGATAAGATATTTCTACCCTCTTATGTATTTTTTGATACAGGTGTATGTTTCATTATTCTCAATCTCAATCCATCTAGCTGTCTTTGTACTCATGGGAAAAACTGGAAAAAAGCCAAATCTGATATCTGGGAATAAGGGAATTATTACATCAGTTCTAAACCAAAAACATACTACATAAACCACGATATACAGGACCACCCAGTGAAATCTCGTTTGCGAAAAAACTAAAGTAATAATTCCATTCCTGTAACAAGGTAGTCTTACAAAATAGATTTACAAGTAGTACAAGTCACATTTCTGTTAAAAAATCATATAATTCCGTCCAATTTTTTCAATTTCCGAAAGACTACATGAATGCTCAGCATATTTGTGGTTGATTTCAAAACTGATTCTATAGACTCATGACCTGAAGAGTTGGTTGAAAAGGCAAGAATTTCAAAACACATTGCATGAATGAACCTGCTGCTTTCAACTCTGAAAATAAACTATCAAATCTCGATTCCACAAACAAATGAATTTGTTAGGAAATCCTACCGTGTGCAAGAATGAGGATCGATAATAACAACTATTTCATACTACGGATTTTTTTCAATATAATTGACGTCACTACTCATACACACATAATATATAGGAAAGAAACCAGTGCGAGCATTGTATTCACATTGTTACACTTTCCTGTACGAAATCCTGATGTGTGTGTGCCTGACTGACTAATAATGCTTCATGTGTGTGACTTTCATGTATTTTGTGTCATGTATGTTTCTCCTAGATATCACTTTCTCCATTTCTATTCCGTGGAATTTTAGAGAAAAAGTCAGAGAAAGAGAAGATTTTTAGTTCTCAGAAATCAACCACATACCAATGAACTGAATAGAGTAAAGTCACTCAGCCTTCTTTCACCATCACTTTCTTTACACACAGTTATTTATTATATAATGGTCCTCAAAACTGTCAAATAGGGAGTATATTTCATTCATACTTTTGTTCGTGTAACGGATAGATGATAGAAAATGGTAAAGGCAGTCCTAGATTTAAATGGCACGAGGACACGAGTTGCACACATAGGACGCATTCATATTTTGTACTATCTCCCTTACTCTCCTATGACAATGGAACCTATGGGATCTTCCCTATTATGGTGGACCTTCAATTAATTATCAGACGGATTTAAGTGCACAGGGATTTTGTGGAAATGAATGCTTGGATAAATACAGATAAGGGTTTACACAATGCTCTTTGCTAAATGACACCATTTATTCCTGGAATCCGTTTTATCCATTCGATCATCACTATTATTTCTGAAAAGTGCCTACTCCCTTTGACACCATTTGCACTTGTTCTCTCAGTTTTATGAATTTCCGTTTACCCGTACACATTTTCGTGCTTGAGATTATTATTTATTGACTAGCCCATCCGTACACTCTATTGGAAATGGAAATACCTTTGACGATGCTATTTTAACTTGCTTTGTCCATTTTACCGAGTTCAGTTCTAAGTACATTTAGTAATCAACTATCCGGTAGTAATGGATTTTCCTTATTATAAATTAATACAGGAATTTACCTTGAAAGCTATTTGAATCTTTCAGAACCAGGAGCCAAATGCAACTTAAGTTAGTTAAACTAGTACAGGCATAGAGACATTTTCGAATCTCTAAAAAAATCCACCTAAGCATAACCAAAGTAGTTTTGCTTAGTTGTTATAATAAAGTTTATTCTCTTCTGATCGGGTCAGGATTCATTGTCGATTATTTCATTAGGTCGTACTAACTAGGAACTATACCTCCTGCCCATTGTCTTTCATGTTTAGAATATGTAATTAATTTGCACTCAGGGTTGTAATACAGAGAAAGTCAGAGACGGTATAAATGGATCTGATCTACTTTGTAAAGTAGTAGATGGTAACTTGCCTGTAGATTTTCCAGCAGCAATGGCCCAATCCATAATTGATGATACTTTAGCTTGAGCTTCAACGTCCGTTCTGCAAACATTGAATTGAGCTGTGCCATCAAGGCCAACTGTATAGTAGTTTCCTTTCACTCCAGTAAATAAAGCCGTTGCTGTACCAGCAGAATCCGGTACTTGGCGATCCACGTTGTATGTCTGAAATCATTTATGAATTATTAGAAACAATGCAAGTGGTACTTTGTATCTTTGATACATTACGTCCACCCACACATACAAGTTCGGCACGTTTTTCAAGAAAATTCATTAATGCATCAGGTCTAATGTATTATTGAACAGATTTTTCATTTTACATTCTCCAATATTAGATAATATCCTTTGGAAAACGTACCCTTGTGAGTTATTTTGACAGCTTTTTTCACTGTACCTTTAGAAGTCCGACGTTACTAAATTTTTCAAAAGCCAAGTAGCCTTCTTCTCCTGATTGCCCTTCGGATTGGCCCTTGAATATTCTTCCGGCTGTAATTGTAGCCATGCCCATACCATCTCCAATGTAGATAATTGCATTTTTTGCTACCCCTTCAATTTTTTTGACTTCCAGGGCTTCTTTTATGCTTGAGGCTCCAAGTTCCATCCAGTAATTGGATTTTGTATCTAGATTCATATGAAATTGCAGATATTTTTAGTTTTCGTCTTAATCTACTAATCCGAATGATAAACGATTAAAAGACAAAAAATAACCTTCGACTGAGTTGATTTCTATGATGAAGTTTCCTAGTATAGTCCAACACACGCATGTTAAAGTCAGTTTGAGACTCCTGAAATCAAAAAGCCAAAATTAGGTTCTAACTCTTCTCAAAATACCATCTACATCAAATAAACTTTAATTTCATTTATTCTGAAAATCCCACTATATTGCTAGAATGACAATAAAACCCTTGAGAGAGTATTTACTGTTGGTTTTTTATCGGAATTTAATTACTAAATGTTGTAGTTGGTGATGCTCAGACTGGGTAGCAATTAAGAAGTTTTCATCAGAAATACAACATACAACATCAAAATAAAGCCCTAACAAATGTATAAATTTGTATATGTCAATTTATTTCCTGGGTGCCTAGTCTTATTTCATATGGCTGATTACATTTACAGCAAAGTTAAATTCCAAACATTTTAAAAGTTTCAGGAAGAAAAACATAAATATTAATTGCCTAAATAAATTCCAGTCAATTTCATAAAAATTTTCCAGAAAGATTGTAAATCCCTGTGGCCTGTCTGACTGGATTTCTAACAACTTATATAAATTATATTACAACAGTTTACTAAAGACAGTAAATATATATGCGAGATATTCATCAGCCATTATCAGATAGTAAGTTAAATTAGAGGTAGTAATACTGCAAATGAATCATTTATACTATAAGTATAAACCTAGTTTGATAAAAATTATGCATACATTTATGTTTGGTTCCGGCTACGTATTGTTCATGGAATTCGTGATACCACACAGAAAACACATTCATTCTACCACAACATACCGTATAAATTTTCAACTTTAAAGACTTTATCAAACACAGCATTTAAATTCTGAACCAACATTTTAGAATTAAAATATACTCAAACACACGTAAACATAAATATTTAATACCTCAATCATGACTGTGAGTAGTAATAAACACTCGGTTTTAAATGGGAAATCAATGCTATTATACATCCTTGTACAAGGAGGGGCCATAAATGAAATACAAAACCAAGGACTAGAGAGTAGTATGAAAGCTCATGACAATAAAGTCATAAGCACCGTTATAACATTAGAAATTTGTTTGACAGGTGTAAATTGATTCTTCTCTTATTTCATTTCACACTCCTTCTCATTCAAATAATCTAATTCCAACCGAGTTTTTAAGTGAATTTGTGAAGCAAACTGAATTTAAAAAAATAAGTCTAAACCCAACACATAAATTTGGAATTAATTAGATTGCTTACATACCAAGCTGGCAATTATTTGAACATTTCATCATGTACAAGTGCGTATAGTGAAATTTTTTAAAGCAACCATACCGCTTGCATCTGTAAAACGTACATGGTTAATTACAAGCAACATGCGATGCATACCAATTAATTTCAATTGGCTAATAATTTTGGAGTCATTAGTCATATTATGTATACACAAGTAGCAAATTTATATATGAATTTTAATAATCCTTATAATCTAGATTTTTTTGTACGATAATTGTGCTTAGAGATTTAAAATGAAATGTTTATCCACTTGTTTTGCCTTCTATATTCATTTCATTTTAAATAGACATTAAGTACGGATGTCATGAAATATAACAGTAATGAGACTATGCATGATTTGCAAGAAGCAACTGATTTTGAGCTTTATGCATGCAATATATAATTTTTTTATTTGTTCAATGAGCAAAGAAATGGATCAGTGTAGACGCAGTTGTACAACGTGTTCCAAAAGTAGGCTCTGTCTAAATTTAGATATTTTGAATTAAATATTTCTATCACGGTGTATTTCAAATTCATTTAAAACTTCAAATTACGATTAGGGATGGATTTTTTTTATTGTTTTTTTTACCAAACTTAAAAATTTGTTTCAGCTTAATGGAACTTTTTCCCATGCTACGAAAGTTGTGTGTAATCATAAAAAATCCTTATTATGGCAGATAAAGCTTTTGGGAAGCTATTTGACTCATATATATTTATATTGAACTGGGGCCAAAGGTTCAATTCATTAGCAATTATAAAGGAATAATATGACTTTATTCCTGACCAGTTAACCTTTGGCCCACTTAGAAATTCCTATTTAAGAGTAATAACCCAAGTTCTATTTATAATAACATAAAAAAACTAAAAGCGATATGATATCGTTAGCAAAGGCTAATAAAACATAAAATGCTTCTGTTTATCTATGTCTATGAGTGCACATATTGTCATATGTACAATTTACAGAGCTAAACATCTTGACAAACAAGTGCCGGTGATGTTGCTTCTAATGTAGGTCACATTTTAATATTCTCTCACTCAGGTTCGTATAAATTATTATCTGTACATGAAATAGGATAAATTACAGAAATTTGGGAGTTTGCATGATATTAAGGCTTAAAGTAGCAACCGACAACGTGATTACATGCTTTAATTCCTTCCAGGTATTTGTATAAATGGGTTAATCATACAACATAGAGATGACACGGACAAACACAATTTAAAAAAAATGCAAATTGTCCAATCGTGGTTAAAAATAAAAGTAGTTTTAGTATAAAAAACGAATGCATACCTCATGTTGAGATTGTGTCCTTTATTTCTTTTTTCTTAAATGAGAAATTAAGACACACCAGGGTAAAATCTAAGTGGATCACTAAACCACAAACTTTTTCTAGAACTCAGATCGATGCGATGCTATGAGAGAACTATGGACAGTAGATAATGGATTTGGGAGCTGTTGAGATGTTGAGATCAAGTAGTTCAGCGTAATTCTAAACACAGGATATGAAAACGATTTAACATTTAACAACGCTTTATTAACAAAATATAAGCGTTAAAGATGGTTATTAAAAAATAGATGAGTGTAGACAAATAATTGCAACATATTAATTTAAAGTAGGCTTCGGCAAGGACAGGACTTTTATGATTATTTTATGTACAGAACTCACTTTACAACTAAAACTAAATTAACACTGATTGAGTTGCAAATTGTAACTGGGCATGTAAAATAGAAGTTTTACTAGAAGAGGCTAGGTGTGCTTAGAAGTGACAGAGATGGATTGGAGAACTATAAATTTATCTTACTTAGTAAATCTAGGTGTGTACTGAAAAGAAATACTGGATTTACAGAGAAAATTGCTTCAAGTACAGAAATAGGCTTAAGTACGATTAGACCTCTTGAACCGGCCGGATTTGGGTTCAAGTAACGAAAAAATATTTAGAAGATATTGCAAAAAAATTGACTTGATCTTCAAGGTCTGCATTAATATATGCAATGTGTTTGAGGTAATAGGGGTGAAAATATTAGAAATATTAAATACCCCATAGAATTCTAATCAGTAGTAAGTAATAGCGAAGATATAGAAACAAGTTGCACCCATTTATATATTTATATATATACAGTTGATCTTAAGAACAAACGGACAATGTAACAAATCAAGTGTACTAATTTCCAAGTAGTCGACTTGTACAAGAAGCGTGCGTTGAAATGAAATTTTACAAATTTTAGTTCGTCAGTCGACAAGAAAGCAAGAATTGAAATGTCAGTCAAGTCATGCCAGCCACAGGTTTATTATTGCTTTTGATGGTACATATTATGTAAAATAAAAATATTACATGTATATATGATTCTATTATATGTAATTGTAATGAATAAGCATTTCATCCCCAATCCATACTTCCAAACCACTCATGCATACAACTAATAAAATAACATCACTTATCTGCATGTGGGTATGTATAATAATATTAATAATATTATACCTTTTGGTAATAATGTGTCCCCTTCACTTCAAGCTTGAATCAGTGGTAAATAAATTCAACAAATAGAACCCATACTATTCTATACATATAAGTAACAAAGGTTTGCTTAGTGCGATCCACTAAATAATAACTGGTGATTGAGTGCATTATATTTAGTTAGTTTAACTAGGTGAGTCCTATTCGGAAGCATTGACATGTAAAATCCTCTTACTATTTAACAATTCGTCCTCTCACACAAATAAACATAATGTGGTAAGGAAACAAGTAAGTTAATTCTACTTCGCTACACATTTCATTTCCAACATGTCCCATTATTGACAGCAGTAATTATTGATTCCGTTAATAGAACCCAAGCGTTTTGCAAACTTTGGACTCAGTTGATTTCAAGCAATATAATTAAACTATTTTTAAACGATGTAGGGAATGGTATTTGATTACATGCATTATTATTCCCTTCTGGTCACATAACCTTTTTTTAAGCTAGAATTAAATTAAAATTCATTTTCCCAGTATAACCATCAAACCAGTATACTGCAGTAAAAACGGCTATTCTTTGTTACTTGGAAGCTAAAGTTGGAGCTTGGTCACTATTATAAGAGATTATAAATTTTTAAATACGAGATCATGGTCGGTTAAGCAACGCAAATTTTGCTAAGGCAAAGGTAAGTCTAAATAGAACCCAAAGGATAGGACATTTGTGGTTGTGGAAGCAGCAGCAGCAGACAATAAAAAGTTTGATGAGATGAAACTCCCTGGAAGTCAACGCAAGAGAGACGACATATGCATGCAGTTGCTAAAAATTTTATGTATGTGCAATTGAATGTACATGAAGAGTCACAAATTGCTGACCTTCAGGCACTCAATATATTAGCGGAATGAATTTGACAGGACTCATCAACATCCTTTAATTTAATAGCATTTAAATTGCTTCTGGCAGCCTTTCATTTCATTTTTTAGCAGTCGCAATGAGATGAAAAGATACAATTCTCTATTCTTTGGGAAGCAATACATTCATGAGTAATTTGCCCTAGACATTGACGTTCGTGAGTTTTCATTTTTTATGAAGTTTGAAGCCGTCTTTGAAAGATTAAAAAGGGTTTTGACAAGATACGAAAGCCATTAATTATGTAACAGGTGTAGAGTAAGGGAATTCCCGAGTAAGGGACAAGGCTAAAATAATTTCATTTGACAATTTGAAACCTCAAAAATCGATTTTTCTATCGGTTTTAGAGAGTAAATTCAATTCAGTACAATTCTCTGCGGTTCAATAATTTTTCTGTTAATTTGACTTGATTAAAAATGGTATTCAAAAAAAATTATTAAAAAATGCAACGTCTGGGCACAGTTTTTGGATCTTTGTCTTGATGAATATTTTTAAAAGCTCATCAAACTACCAAAATTTGTAAGGGGTTATAAAATATAACTCCTCTACACTACTTACAAAAGTGCATAAAGTTAAATGAGATAGTGACTTATTCCCAAAATCTTACAATGACTTTTACTTTGCAACCCATTAACTTTTAAAGCACCCTTGAACTTGAATTTTTTCTTTAATCTCATCCTTTCTATAAACAGACTAAAGGATCAGACACAACTGATGGCATTATCGAGTCACCAGACATTTTTGAATGCTCAAGGTAAAAGTCAATTTGATAAGCCCATTGAATTGCTATATAAAAAAATCATAGAGGAATCAGTGTCCTAACTTTTTATCCATATGAAAACTGTATATGATTCATTAGCCAATTAATTGACTAATTGCTTAAATCCCAACTGGACACATTGAACATCTATATAGCTCTAAAATTCTATAAATAATTATGCAAACTTATCGAGCATAACACTTCTTCCTACCCATAGATAGTGAATGACATCATTCAAGCATCTGCAATTTAAAATTGAACTCCGGCTACATTCCAAACTTTTGGTTTCTATCGAAATCGTTAAATTTGTCCGTATAGAAACTCATTGTGCCTGATCGTAGTTGCGGGAGCGGTAACAAGCTAAGTATAATTGAAGTTTCTCACAGAATAAATTTTAATCCAATCTGTCAAAGAAGAATGCCTGCCAATCTGTCGGGCATGAGTACGTGGCTCTGCAAATTCTCAAGTAGCAGTAGCACTTCTCATTTAGTGATGTTAAACAGTCTTTCCATTAAATTCATCTCACTTAGAATCTAAATCAAAGTGCTCTTTCATATGCGGTTGCACGTACGTGTAGGAGAATGTGTGGCAGTAGCATTGTAAGTTCTACGTGAAGTAATCCAAAATCTAGTCATTCATTCCTAAAATGCTTAAAATCCTAAAAATAATGTATTGATGCACATCCTCGTTTTCTACAAGTTAATACTTTTCCAAAGCTTAACTGTCATATTTACCAGTTTATTAGCAAAGCAGATCAAAAATAAAAATTGAAAATGATTTTTAATTCTGATCATGCATTATACTAGTGGTCACATTAATGAAAGATGATTCAATTGAATTCTGTCTACTTTTTACCAGTTGCAGTTATGAAATGGCACAGGCCAAGTTATGCGAATGGTGGTGACGCCTGAATGCCCGTCTGCCCCCTCTAACTATCCCTAGAGTTCATATTTTAAAAATTTTTTTTCACATTATATGTAGTTCTAGCGTCAAAGGAAAAGTTCAGTTTTGTAAAAAGGGCCTAATCGGTCAGACTCCCTTATACGGATAAGTGTGCCACTTTGGTACCCTGTTTGTATGGTTTATTAATAAATCACAAGTATAATGAACGAATATTTTAGATACACAATTGAATACTTCATGATAATAATTTATTACTGTTACTAATGGAACAGTTTTTGTCTTAACTGATCGGTACCCAACCCAAATTCATAGTTGATAGGATACTGTGTAACTTAAAGACCATGTGCAATATGCAAAATCTGCTTTAAACAACCAACTAAGAACCCATTTTACATTGCTGTCAATTAATTTACGACACGTTTGCTGCCAAGTAAAACCCGTTTTTAACTTTACGTAGAATACAACGAATCTGTCCTTCCTTGAACTGATTCTGCGGGTGTGTTTAGCCAATTGTTGGATGAACTCTGGAAAGTTGGTTATTTTACAGAAATTAATTCACTTTTTAACTTCGTGTAATTGGTTTCTAAAGTGGATAATTCAATTTCACCATACATCAGACGTTTCCTGGGTTGGGTTGAGTCTGTTATATTTCTTGAATAAACTTTATATTTGATTAAAACATTGATGAATTGCGTAACTTCCGTGGAGATGCAAACATGGATTTAATCATGGCATGCCTTTAAGTGAAGGATATTAAATATTAAAACATACAAAGGCATCCCTTGGAAAACAATAAGCTTCCTTCAACTTTAATATTATGCGTGGGTGAAATCATTTGAGGTATACAACAATTTTCTTGCATTAGTCTCTCACTTTGCTTTGCTAAAATGGAATCTTTCACTATTTTATGTATTCAGGATGCTTTTTGTACTGGAAAAAATCATGATGAATAACTGTGCTATATGCAGAGGCTACCTTTCCATTCCAGATGAAATTCGATGGCGACACAGTAATAAAGCTTATACTATGTAGACTTTTAATATTAGAGTAAATCGAACATTATTAAAGTAAATTAGACAGTGTCACTCATCCTCCCTAAGAAAATGAAGAAGAATGACAAAAGTTTGCACAAACAGCTTGCGGCTTTACAAATCTCTTAAAGCCATATGCCCATGAGCCAAAAATTTGCTTAAATTCCTAAAATTCCTTTATTTATCTTTCACAAAAGTGTTAAGTTCACATTAATTTTAATTTAAGTTAGCAATTTCAATTGTATTATTTTGCCTATGAAAAAAATGCTTTTTATGAACTAAGAGTTCTACGGAAGTTTTACCATTGTATACTAAAAGAATTTTGATAGAAGTGATGTTTCCGCATTCCTACGTTTTCTAATTAAAAATTAATTGAAGAAAAGTTGTATGACATCAATTCTACTGGAAATTTTGACTTAAAGCGAATTAAGGCAAGCATTGTACACTTTAGGAGTTTTGGGGGGTTTAGGATTGAACATTTTTAAACTTTGAAATCGGTAGCCATTTGCAGTCTAGCGTAGACAACTATATGCACCTTAAGCTTCGTTAATTTTTTACTTTAAGCAAAGATACTTGAATAATTTTTAAAAATGCAGTTGCTAGTTAGACTTTTGATGTTAAATATATGAAGTGCCGGAAAATTCAAAGAGATTAAATTTCTGAAAGTATTAACTGACTCCAATTTATTTTAAAACTGAAGTTTCGTTGGCCTCTTTGAGCCTATCTCAACTAGTTGGCTAGAAATGTCACAGTTTATAACTAAAGTACCACTTCCCTAATTATTTCCCTTTTTTCTTGAGATTTTTTATCTTTACAGTTTACTTAAGTTAATTAGGCATATTTTGCTTGTCACATATTTTCAAAAATTGTTTCTAATATCAGGTGAAGAAAAACAAAATGATATGTGACTACATGAAAATACAGATAAAAATTGCAATTAGAGGTGGCTTTCAGTTTTTAGAAACCTCACGAAAATCTAAGAACAAAGTGTGAACGAAATTTGTCACTAACATTTTACTTGTTTACAATGCTAACTAGACTAATTGTTTTTGTCTGTCCATTATCGTTAAAAAACCACTTGACTAACATGGAACCTCTTTAAAATATGTTTATTTGCAACTGATCATTAACACAAAGAACAATTTTAAGACGTATAGCTCAATTTAAGAATAAGTAAGTCAGGCCCTTTACAGTTTTACACTAAGTTGTTAGTGTTTGTTTTGAGCAACTGTCGAGAATCATTTGTATCTTCGAATACTCAAATTTTTGGGTTCATCAAATGAAAGTTTCAGTATGTAAATATAGGAAACTTTAAAAGGTTGCATTTGTCTCTTTTGCCACTGATATCCATTTCAGCACTCTTATGGCTTGGAAATTATTTCTTAAACATTTAGAGGACAAAATTGTACGATATTTTAAAAAACAAAAAATTGATTCAGACAAAGAAAGCTTGATTCAGTAAATCCAAATCTAAATCTTCAGATTCTTTGCTCCAATTGTTCTTCACTCGATTTATTTGTTGTACCATGTGGTTAAAAAGCTGTGCAGTCGGGGATTAATTGATCCGTCGAAACCTTCAGATTGACTGGATGCTTCTGTTAAAAAGGTTGAAAGTGGAGATTGAAATAAGGTTTGTTTGTACTTTATATTTAATATTTTTCATAAGTTAATGTGTATCTTGGCCAATTTTTTAATTGCTGATACTGTCGTAAACAGGTCTTTTGCATGAAACTAATTATTAAACGAGTTTAAAATAGTTTTGCCCGATTACAATATGCTGAATCGGGATTTTCACTCATAAATTCACGTAAACTTCAGAAGCAACATGCTAGGTTTTTGTTAAACAAAAGTAAGAATTATTTATTCCCTTTCATTTGTAGCACAGAATATAGGTGATTCCAAGAAATCTATTTTGAAATAGATTTTGTCAAAAGCAGCCGATTTGAAGAAACATAAGTTCCTTATCGTGTATGTTTTAATTGAACATAGTTTAACATAGATAAATTCCACCGTCAAGATTACAGAGCTCAAAATTGCAAATTAATTCAATAATAGCTAATAGCCCTTAAAATTTAGTGTGGAACAAGTTACATTGAAATAAGTAGACACTATATAGTACTGGACTTATAGAAAGATCTAGATCATTCTAGTTCATAATGGCACAGACAGAAAGCTGGGTTAAAATACTAACTAGAAAGGAGAAGGGATCAGCAACGTTATAATAGATGACCTAATTCAGATTTTTCTTCAGATCGTGCTGGGTTTTGCTATCAGCTACCTTCTAAATGAAATGAGATGGAAATATATTTAATGCTAATTATGTCATTTGAAGTCGAGGAAAAGAGGTGAGGGTGAGACAGAGGCATTTCATATTGAAATGATTTCCCCTATACATGGTCAAACAATCCATACTGAATAACGGGTTATAAACGGTAACAATAGGGTTCTTAAACCTTTACTATCTTGTGACTTTGTAATAGTTTAAATGTTCAAATGAACTTTACAGTAATCGATAGGGTTACAAAGTAATATTATTATTACCTCAGATGCACATTCTATCGTGTCCCAAGCAATGAATTCTCATTTACTTTTGTTTTTCTGGACAGCCAGTCAACCTTGATTCAGCTTTATCTCCATCATTGGATTTTCTTTCCTCCGTTTTATTTCCAAGTTGGAACGCTGTGCTTTCCCACTTTCAAGTGTCAAATTTGACAAAAAAGAAGTTTTTTTTCGTCTGGAAAAGTTTGTTTTTAGGGGCTCTTGTGTACTGACAAGAATTGTTTTAACTTGTGAAGGAGCTACATGTGGGTTGAGAAAGTAATCATGAAGATTTTTTTGGCATTATTAATCTTGGGAGTAAGTAACTCAATAAGTTACCAAGATAAAAGCTCTCAGGAAAGTAATAATAATAGCACACGAGAGATGAAAAATATGTACTTAGCTGAACAAACTGACCAGAATCATCAAACTCAAAATATTGAAGGACAGATGGTTTCTATCCAGCCTAGTTCTTCGTACCAATACCGTACAACCGAAGATGAGCAACTTCATCAAAATGTGCTTACCTCCTTGAATTCTAAGATTCCTGATGTCAACCGAAGTGCTTTCAAGAATTTTTCTTCGAACACTCAAGAATCATCTGCATCAGTGTCGAATCTTTCTCAGGCACGACCCATCTACCAGAATCAAGGGCAGATTGCGTCACAAAACTTCAAGCCTTCAAAGTTTATAGGATATCAAAATTCAAAGCCTGTTCAACAATATAATTACTTTTCATATCAACAAAATAAACGTGTACCTGGTGACATATCCCAACCAATTTATTCTACAAAAAATAATGCTAGGGCAGCGCAGCGTCGGAATGATGAGATGGAAGAAGGTGATGAAGATGAGCAGTACGTGCAATATGAGGGTAAAAAACAAGACGAGCCAGAAGAATACGAAAATCAGAAGACAGAAGAATCCGATTCCTATGGGGTGCCAAAGCCCGTGTACGGGGAACCAAAACCTGAATACGAGGACCCAGAAACAAGGGAATCTCCATTTCCTGGTATTCCAGCTTCCGGTCCAGGATTTGAAGGACCTCAAGCTTTTGACCCTTTGCCACCTCCACCACCCCCAATCAAAGGCTCTGTAGACTACATTTTGATCCCTTTAATTCTCATCGGTCTTGCTGGGCCAATTTTTGTCGTATTGTATGTAATTCTTGGAGCATTTGAAGCAAAACTATCTCCACTTACTCGAAGATCACTTTCTACCTCGTATAAGGTTCGTATACTGTAAGGGTTGACTTATCTATATCTATGGAGCTGACTTATAGAAATATTCTGTACAGATGTCGTTAAACCTTTGATTTTTTCCAGCCCTATTTAGACTCCTTGATGACAACAGTTGGCAGATCCTTAGATGCAAATGACTGCTTGGAGTATGCCGCATGTCACGTAGGCTCATTTGCCAACAGTATGGGATACAAGGAGGACTCGTTCCTTAAAGAGTAATAATCCAAACGGTTTTGTCTACCTTATAATTATTTATTCAAGTTCCCTCAGTAAAGAAATGTTTTGGCTGCCAAAATGTAATCACGTTCGGTACCATCGACACGTAAAAAAAGTAACAAGATGTTTAAGTTTCATATAATCGAACCAATGTAACAGCATGGAATAAGTCAGTTAGGTAATAACTAGACACCCAAGCTCAAGGTTCGTTGTTGACTAGACAAGAATTTCTATACTTCTTAAACGTGAAAACAGATTTAATGAGCCATGTCTTTGTTTGGGAATCTGCTCCAAGTTTACAAAGTCTAACAAGTAAGAAACCTTTGGATAAAGAGCCTCAAAAACAGTTTCAGGTGTACAATAACGCAAATGAAATGACTGGTTCAATGAAATGTTTTGAACTTGGGATTATTTGGATAGATTTACCTTCTTCTAGATGCAAATTTTCCATCTTCCTGGCCTACGATTATTTTCTAATGAATAGTCCATTATGTCTTCTATACAAGCTCGTTTTTATCATCATTTATAAGTCTTGTTTCCTTTCTTTAAAACAGTTAGGTACACGTTACGTCATTATTATGTAGATGCCAAATATTTTTGTGACTCCTGACAACTCACGCAGGTTACAGGTTATCTTGTATTAAAATTCTTGTATTGGAAAGCATGCTCTTTCCTTCAAGTACCAGTACAACAAATTAACTTATTTGAATCGGAAAACGTTATTATACCTTTTTACTATCAGACTTGATTTCATTTGAATGTATGATTAACAGTTATTAAACCTTCATCCGTAGCTTAAAGATTTGTTGTAATTGAATCATTTCACCTTGATGTGTGGAGTATTTGTAGTTTGTAAAATGTTACCTAAAGGCTAGGAATGTTACAGGATGAGGTATTCATTCAAGAATGAACTCTTGAGGGGATAATCCACTACTGATCCAAATATACGAGCTATTGTATGCTGGGATTTTTGAGGCCTCAAAATTGAGGCAGTAGTAGCAAGTAACAACTCTTAAAAAATGAGGTTTATAAGATGCACCACTTTATTCAAATAGCCAGAATTTCAAGCTCTGTTTGAACGTTTGCATTGGATTAGTGTAATATTACGGAAACGTATAATTTAATGATTTTAAATTATAATGAGAAATTACCCATGAAAACTTAGGTACCACAAGATGGGCATCATAATTAATTGATTTCTTGAGATATGCCATATGCCCAAGCCAAGTTTTACCATCATTAAGCTTTTTTTTAAACATTATTTCAGAGCTTTGAAACCTCTGACACCTGTAAAATACAGAAGAACGATGAGGACGATGTTCTCTTCAATGAAACAAGCTGGTGGATGTTCGATGAAGAACTGTCTCAAATTTTAATTTATTTATTTGAAATTTTGTATTTATTTGTAACTTATTTAATAGATTGTAATAATTAAAATAAATCCTGGGCTTTAAATCAAATATCTTAAAGTATATTTATGTTCAATTTGCAACTCAACATCTTTAAATTATTAGAAGGTTAAAACCTTATTATGTCTAATATAATCTTAGCATATGAATGCTCTTGTATATTATTTGGTTTTTAACTACTACTGTAACTTTCAACATTATACACAAATGCAATGCAGGTTGTGTTCATAGTGTTCAAACATAGAGAATTTAATTCACATCTTAACCTTTGGTGCAACTAAATGTTATTATAAAACCTGTCTTTGATAAACTTGTGGCTTTCGATTCATGTAAAAAAGGGAAATTAAAGTAATGATAAGATGTCTTGCAGAAATTTGGCTTTTATAAATCTTAGTAATAACAAAAAAAGTTGAAACTCTGTAACTACCAACTTTATCTGTTTGTTTTAAATGATTATCTTAACACATCAGGTGTGTAAAACATTGGCAGGTAAATCTATATCTGAACTCATCATAATAGAATTTTCAAATGTATTCTAATCCAATGAATCTCATTTAGAAAATCAATATTAGGTTTAGAAGCTAGAAGCTAATTCAAACTGTGTATGCACGCATGAAATTACACACAATGTTTTTTTAGCTTGTGAATACAAAAAGAGTGCAGAAATGGGAAATAAACTTTCAAAACACAAAGTAGAACTTCAATTTTATTATTTTTTAATACATCTAATTAGGAAATATTATCTTGGTGAAGGTTTAATAAGTGAGGCTTATATTTACCTATTAAAAAATTACAGGCACATTAAAATTGAATTAACTTCAAGATGGGTTGAAGATGCTTAGCTAATCGTCAAAATTCATGGGATTGATATCTGTACAGTAATTTCCAAGTATGATTATCATAGAAATGCCTTTTTATTTTTTTTATTATGCTGTATCGTAAGATTAGAGTTCACAAAAGAATCTGAAATTTCAAATAATTGTAATTATTATATTCATAGATCGTAGTGTGTGATGTTGATGTGAAGTTAGAATTTTGCTTAGAGTCTTGTCCTTTAATACTTATAGCCTTACCAAGAGGCTAAAGAATTTATGAATGTTGTGCATACTGACAAAAAAACGGGTTAAACAGGTTCATGAACCTGTGAAAATCATCTGAATATTAAACAAACTCTGTAAGCATATAAACTAACAATAAGTAAGAATTAAAATAATTAACAATCAGTCTTGTGACTCTCTAGATCAGAATTTTACTCGTAAGATGTGTAGATGCGAAAACTTTGATGAGAAGGCTTATTGTAGAGGGATGGTTACGAAAGTGGTTAAGTTAATTTCGTTTATTTAGTAGAGGTGTTCATGTCACGAAATCTTTCAATAGCTTTCAAAACACTTCGGGCCATTCGAGCTGCATCCTCTACTTTGAGGTCTTTGAGTTCTCGAAGAGCCCTAGCCTTTACTGGAGCTCCGAAAGTATTGTAAAGAAGACCACCCCCACCAACAATCAAAACGGAGGCAGCCCCAATGTATCCAACATCACGCCATCCAGACCAACTCCAAATGCTTCCACCCTCCTGAGGGGCTCCATAAGCTTGTGCAGCAGTTGCACCTGCTTGACCTGGAACGTTTCTGTATTCGGGGTAATAGTACACCAGGTAGTTCTATCGTACAAAAAATAATAAAATGCAAAAGCTATCACAGCTACGGTTTTTATATTATTACATTTTGTATTTATAATTTCTCATCTGAAAAAATGAAAGTATTTTGTTTATTTATCATCAAAATACTGTATCTTATATAGAGGACCTATTTCAGAAAATCTTTATCTTTATGAAAGAAATTCTAGCATTTGAAAAAATAGTTTACACACTGAAAGGGAAGATAGGACAACAAGTTGTAAAACTAAATATAAGTTTAGAAAATTATTATGGCAAAACTCCAGCTGCCCTACAGAGCGAATCAAAACCTACTTTTGATTATTATTATTTTATTAAGAATTTCAGCCAAAAGTGTGGGTTTGTTTTTATCCTTCTCTCTAACTGAGTTTAATTACGAATCTATTGCTAGAAGAGGATAGAAATTTTACAAATTATTTTTATATAGAGCACTATTGTTTGGCATCATAGAGATATAAATGAATGGATGAACTTAAATCTTCTGCAGAATGAAAGTACACCCTCCATGGCATGAATACTATTTTTATTACATACGATGAGGATGATGATGATAATTCTTGCAGAGTAAATGAAAGTATTTTTTTCTTTCATCATAATCATAATAATAATAATAATATCACGAATAAACAATGTGCTCTAATGCACAAATTTATTTACTGACCTGCGAATGAGCTGCATTAGGTGCATTTGATTGAAGGGATGAATCTGGAACAGGAACGCTAGCTCCGGTTCCTTCACGAGCTTGCGCAACAGGTAAGCTAGTGTGAGTGGGTGTTGCTGGAGACACAGGTGCAGATTGGGACATAATAGGAGATGGCTTCGCAACCCCTTGACCATTTCCAATGTTGACCCCAGAAGTTGTAGCTGAAGGATAGACAGGTGACCTTTGCTGCATAGCAGCCTGGGTCAACCCAATCAATGCCAGGATGAAGTAAAGTGACCTCATTTTGCTGAGTTTTTTTTTCGTCTAGAGAAACCATAAAAAGTTAAGGAGTATAATGATGAGTAATCTCAACATTTTCTGACATCATTGATTGTGATTGAGTTTACTCTACTAAGGCGCATAATAATAATAATATATATATAATGTATACGAAACAATGCAATGCAACTGTAATTTTGTAGGACTTTCACCTCTTAAGGAATTCTGTTGTAACCTATGATCAGATCAAAATGCTCTTCGTGAGATAGATTCCTTCTTGATGGTTCATATGAAAAGTAGAAGTTTGCTCTTTCAACCCAATAACAAGGCAATAACTTCAAGACCCTTGTCTACATTCAAATATTAATATGATCCTCTTGATAATCGCAATTTCGAGACATTAAAGTTTGTTTTGTGGTAACCTCATTATTAATGAAAGCCTATAGGTGTATGTGTTGAATGTGTATGCAAAATACAAGGATTATAGCAACAGAAGGCAACAACTTTCAGACAAATCGGCTTTTTTTTTCTTGATTCATTTATCATTTACCTCTATTACCACCCTCATCTTCTCTCGAATGCAATAGAATTCAAGTATTATTTCATTTAAGAAATGCTCTCGTTAATTCCCATCCTTAGAAAGGCTTGCCTACAGAAGAAAAGAAACACTTCCGGCTACACATTTAAATGCATATGAGTAGTCGTAAATAAGATTAAAATGAAGGTAGGACTATAGTGACTGAGTGACTAGGGCATTGGTCATACTTTTACGCATATCTCCTTGCTTCCACAAACACACGTATTAAAAGGTATTAAAATTTTAACAAATTGTAGAGCCGTTCAAAGAGAGACGGAAACATCCAATTGTCCCTCATTTTACTTACTAACCTATATTACTCATCTTTACACAGACTTATGAGGAGAGAGATTACTCTTTCGTCAGAATTTTTGATGCAAGTTCGTGGGTACAATAACCATGACTTTGACTTCAACTTCACCTCTCTTCTTTTTACACATGCAATTAATTTCACTCAAATCTTTTCCACACCTTCGATCTCATTATAAAACACTTATGGTTAAGCTGAACAATGAACTCTTCTTCGTGATGTTTAAATGAAAATGCAACTTTTTGAATGAATGAAAGTATTCTAATTAATTGATGCAAGGTAACTCAGCAATTATAATTACCTGTATATTTACACACATTTAAATTTATATGATTTTAAAAGTAGTTGGAATTGAGTTAACTTTCAGAAATCGCAATCTCACCTGAAATACTAAAGTAAGGTAAATAGTACTCTCCGAAGCGGGTTGTTTCCGAATTTTCTTAAAAAATGGATGGAAATGAAATGCGTCTTAAAAAACTTGAGATTAATAGCAGTAACTCGGTTGAGTAGAAATCAGGAACTAAAAACCTGAGGCTTGATCCATCGGTTTTTCTACCCTGGCAAGGATCATTGTAAGGGACACAGGTGTACATCCCTACCTGAACCAGGAAGTTTTCAATTGGCTTACAATACTTTTTCAAGGACGGGAAGGCGGACTTTAAGTCTTACCTACATTTTTTAGGATGTCAAGGGCAATTAAAATACCTTACAAAATCTGACCCTCTCAACATTTCTCATTTGACAAAGACTTTAAAAAGCTTTGTCCCTTTCTCGTATCTATGTTTTATTAAGTTATTCATTATACAAGAGTAGCACGTAAAAGGAAAATGACACGTCATCCATATTATTTCTGACTGTTGCATTGTCATAAGAGTCAATAATATCTTGGCAATGGATAGTGGGTGAAAAATTAGATAATAATGCTTAAAAAGTCGATAAAAAATACCCATAAACATTTTCGTCATATTTAAAACAGCAGTAGTCACTTAGCATCTTTTTGAGATGACCAAGTTAAGATTTTTTAGAAAAAATATAGAATGAATGAAAAGTGGTTGGGAAAGAACGATTCGATGAACCTAAAGAATGTGTGTTCTCATTTGCAACAATGATAACTTCCACCACATAAGATTCATAAATACGGAGTAGTAGTACTAGGTGAGTGAGTAGTGAATAGTAAGATTAAGGTTTTAAAGTTAGAGGGTAAGATTCGTATAACTATTCCTAGTGTATGTACTCACTACTCACCAAGTTCATAATAAGTTTGTAAATTGTAGTTAAAAAGCTAGCAAATTTAAGTTAAAGAATAAAAAGGGTTCCTTAGTGGTTCAAAGACATTGCAATATATGTGAAAAACGTGTAGAATGTTGCTTGTTGGTTAAGGAATGGGTGCAGTTGTTGATATCTATGAATTTACATTGATGCAGGTCCCGTATTATGAATGCCAATGCCAAAGCTCATAATACAGTGACGATGATGCTTCCCATTACTACTTACTATTGTTGAAGATGGTAAACTGAAAGAGGCAGACTGGTCACCCCCACGAAGGATTCCGCAAATTCATTTTCTTAGCTCTAACTAACTTTTTACCTTACCTTTAGTATTAAAATATTATTGCAGAAAAATCGCCAGGTATAAAATGTGACTGAGGCCCAAAAACCTGATCAGTTTACCTTTAATCATCAGTAGTTCAAGTGTTACTCTCAGTGTGCAATTTTTTAATAAAAATTTAATTAAAAAATTTCGTTCTTGTGTGTAAGAGATATTTCTTAAGGACTAGGAAGATTTATTTTGGATCTCCTTTGCCTCATTACCAGGTAATTTAAAAAATATTTTTCACGTGAAATTCCTCATCTTAGTGCTGGATAAAAATCAGTCTACATCTCCAGTCACGATCATAACAACAACATAACAGTTAGAAATCTTGATAAAAAAAAACCAACCGACCATTAAAGTGCGTGGCCTGGATCAGATATAAATTCCATTTGAGATTTAACACTGTGTCCTTTGGAAAAGCTAAGGAGCATTATCTTAGGATTAAAAAACCACCTATAGAGAGGAATAAGTTTTTGTATACCCCATGTATTCCATCCTATTACCTTATTTCATATCTTTTAAGTACCCTTCTCAATTGAAAAGTTAAGTTCAACTTCCTGATATCAGCTCAGCCATCATTATTTCTTGGAATTCCCTTCGACCTGGATGCAACATCACTTGAGCATGAGAATTGAAAATCATAAAGGGGATTTATATATCATCTCGTGCATGAAAAAAAAACGTTTTTTTAAGAAAGAGGGGAGAAATCTTTGTTGTGATAGTGAAGAAACGGTATTTTTTCAAGGACAGGATCATCCTTCCATTATTACTACCTGACTGACCTAATCTCACGGTGGTTCTGTTTTTTCTCCTACTAGGACATATTATACAATCTTAATATTACATCTTTCTCAACTGGAATCTATTGTTTTTTCTTTAAGAAGTAAAGCGATCGAATATTACACAAACTAATTTCATTTCAAAGGGTAAAGGTACCCAAAGAAAAAAAATTGAGAAATACCTTTAGAAAGGTTGCATTAACTAAAAGAAAGAAGGAATTTCTTATGAGAAGGTAACCCTAAGCGAAAGATGAGGTTGTGAGATCTGTAAGTAACTAAGAATAGAGAGGATTGCCTTAGGGCTAGGTGCATATACATCTTCTAGAAGGAAAAGTGATTCCATGTTTTCATCATGAAACATGACACAATCCAACAGTAAGAAAAGTATTTTCAGAGATTGTGAGACGTGGGGAAAGTTTTATACTATTAGTAATAATACTTGTCCAAAGCATCTATTTTAGTTTTAAATACCATGAAAGTATGTTTTTAGGGGTTTTCATCCTATTCTTTTTACATCTATCTGCTTTTTAAAGACAATTTTAAACTAAATTCTAGATAAATATAATGAGATAAAGAAACATGAAGCACTTCATATTTGTTTATCTCATCTATATTGCTTCAATTAATAAAGCCTGCTGACAAAACATGAAAAATATTCTTCCAATGACATTACTCCAGATTGGAATCACAGAAGCAGAGCAAATAGGTAGAAATGCGTAGGACGGCTTGATTGTCAGGTAATCATGAAAATATTCCAAACAACCTAACCATTTTTCTATAGCTTCTCTCAACCAACAGATTTTTCTACGTTTTAATATCACCTATTTCCACTTCGGTTTAGAAAAAAACAGAAAGGAGATATAGAACAAAGTATTTCTTAAGATTTGTATTACTATTAGGAGAAATAGTTTACTTAAGCTTCCGTGGGATAAAATCTGGGAAAGAAGTCGATATCCATGTATCTTTAAACTTTTGTTATTTACCCAAAAAGCTCGTTTGGCCTAGATAAAGAAAGATTGTTATTTTTTCAATCCTACCTTTAACTCATGTATTAGTCTAAGGTCTAACCATACAAAAATAAAATCAATCTTGAGGTTTTGCAACAAGTATTTGAGTATGTTTACCAAAGTAGTTTGAAGCTTTACATGGATAGTGAAATATGTATGATTATATGATAGTGGAGGCTAAAAAGTGTAGAGAAAAATGTAGTTTCTTTCTTCATCTGTTCATCCTCTTGTAATTGTGATGAAAAATTAGGTAAAGATGAAGTAGGCGAAAGGGGAGGAATAGGTGTGAATGCAGGATAATGTTTTATATCATGGTATGGCATGGAGTTCACCGTCCCGGACGGTCAATGTTGCAGGTCAGTGTGAAGGCCGAAGTACCGTTAGCCATTACTACCTGTCTGACAGGTTGCCAACAATCATCCTCATAGAAATTATTTAACGGGCCACATTGAGCCACAATTTCAACCAGGAACAACTACAACTACTATATACTCTAACCTACCAAGGCAACTTACGAGTTTGTCCTGCTTCTTCTTCGTCTTTTGCTCATCACCGCATCTTCATATTTATTACTCACTTTTTAAAGCTGTTTTGAATTCTTTTCTAATCTATATTCATATGTTTCTATACACACTGTCCTCCATCTTCTAATTTCTCATTCATTTCCCTGCAAAACCTACCAACTTGATTCACCTGAAATACCAGTTTAATCCTCTCAGCAAAACAAAACCTTTTCAACGTTTGTTAAATCTTTCTTTTTTGTATTCTTTGAGAGTATGCATCCAACCCAAGGAGTCATTCATCCACCCATGCAAAAAGGCAGGGCAAGCTTAGTCAGAGTTTTTAATTCAAAACTATCATTCCCCAATGATGATATTCTTTTATAGTAGACCCATCAAATTTTTCTCGTTTTGTATCCTTTATTTGTAAAAAACACAAGTAATACGTACATCATTCCTTCTATTGAAGTGAATCTATATAGAAAGTCAAATTGTTGTTAATAGTTTAGAAATGCTGAACGAGCTTTTTTTAATTTTACAAATATGTTGTATGCACAGTGAAGATGATAGTACACCTTTACCCTTTATCATTATTCTGCAACCAGTAAATGCCTGATTCAAACAAGTAGGCCAAGAGATGATCATGATCGCCTCCACACATAAATAATTACTAGAGAACTACTAACCCGATGTATGTATACTACTATTAATAATAATACTACGTCCATTTCTTAAATACGTTGAACTAGGGTTCAAATTACTTCACCGTAAATTTTTTTTACCACAACAAGGAGCTACATATCTCATGGAGCAATGAATAATGCTTTCCGCATCAGATATTATTATACTTCTTAAATTAAGATGCGTACAAAACGTAAAGTAAAACCTAAGATTAGAGAAACCCAGTTTTTCTTACTTATTTTCTAACTAGTC
Organism: Isotoma decorata; assembly: GCA_034698605.1. Taxonomy (NCBI): domain Eukaryota; kingdom Metazoa; phylum Arthropoda; class Collembola; order Entomobryomorpha; family Isotomidae; genus Isotoma; species Isotoma decorata. The sequence continues at coordinate 99,335 of JAQGBU010000025.1, forward strand.
TCAAGTAGTAAATAATATTGTTATGAAAAAAAGCATATACCTCAAGCCCTTGTCTGATAATCATCAATGATGTCAGATGCAGACGCTCCGATTACTACCTTAATAATACATCTCACTATTTACTACTACAAAAACCATTAGAGATATAATGCAGACTTGTTTTTTATACGATGAAATACAGGAAAATATCTATGATTTATCAAATGTCTATTAAAATCTTAAGCCCCACTAATGAATAGTTTCGACTTTGTTTTCTTGTAGTAACCATGCATTGGCAAAAGCTGACCTTATTAACTATTACCATGGCTGTAGCAGCCTTTGGTGCACCTCAAAATCAACAAATCCCAGCCGCGCAACAGGTTTGTCAATATCCACATCATTTATATCCAATATCCCTTCACTGTAAATCAGACTTCATCCCTAATATTAATATTGCAATACAATGATCTTTAAAAAATTGCTAAAATATAGCAACAACAACCCGCTGCAAGCGCCCCAGTTGCCCAAAATAGAGATGCTCCAGTTTATCCAGAGACTTCATATGCAAGTGGATTTTCTTCCGGAGGGAATGCAGGAGCCCAGTATGCAGCCCCAGCAGCGGCGTACGGTGCCCCACAACAAGCTGCATATGGAGCTCCAGCTCAGCAACCCCAACAGCAACAACAAGGAAGTTACGCCCAACCCAGTGGAAATACCGGATATTATTACTACTACTACCCAGTCCAGGTATTTAAAACAAAGAAAAGATGGTAATCAGGATTAAAAGGGATTACAGGAAATTAGACACTAACAATGAAATATTAAACATGCATTGATAATTCTGTCAAAGGAGTCCAAGGCTGATTATCATCCACAAAAAGAAGCCTACACTGCCACAGATTCGTATGGCATTGACCCATTAGGAATCATTGCCGTACTTGCAGTCGCTGGTTTAGTTATTGCCGGATTAGCCCTTCTCTTCCCTGGCTGGGCTTATGTCAAAAGTGATGAGCACGTTTATTACAGAAGCAATGATGGTAAGTTCACCACTTTTACAGAACCCTCATTTTGACGTTTTTGTTTCGTAAAAAACCAGCTAAAAAAGTAAGGCCTTTAGGTACCAATTACCCAAAACCTATACATATGTGATCATTGTCCCTTTCAATTCCTTCATTAGTAGTTGCAGATTGAGACCAAACATCATGACTAGCTCAGTTAATTAATCACAAATTGTTTTCATCCTTTAATAGTCATTATTTATCTTGTGTATAGGAACACCAAGTGTTTTGGGCTTGAACAAAGAAGACTACAAAACCTTAACTAGCTTGGTTCTAGCTGCAATTGAGGGTGATAACTGCATTGAACAAATGTGGTGCGATGCTGGGAAATTGGTTAAGAAAGTTAAGAAGGCAGATACCTTTTTGAGGTGAGTGTGCAATGTGGTCATTCTTCATTTTTATCATAATCATGACCATCATCCCTATCACCAATTATTTTAAATACTTTTTCTTCATATTTTATATACTTGTTCTACATGTTTTCCATTTCCTACACTGTGGGAGAAATAGGTCATCAAGAGAAATACTGACACCGTGGCTTTTGCCCCTTCATGCACGCACATTTCTCATAGCATAAATTAATACATAAACACATGTACATTTTCATTGTTTCAGAATCATGGAAGATTTTGCTCCAAGCTCTGTCTCAACCAATATCAAGAAATTGCGAACAGCTATGAAGAAGCCAGAAGAATGTAAAAATGTATCTTGTGGAAAGAAGAAAGTAGTAGTAACACCAGTGGCATCAACTTCCACATAGACGATGAGTGCAAGCCTAGAAATTAGTAGAAATTTATAAAAACTTTGACTGGACCTTTACAAATAGATACAAAAAACCTCCTCCAAACGACTTTACGGACTGTCTTTCCTACCCCTAATCTCTATACTATTGTTATTTTATTATTACATGCAAACAATGCTGGAAGCCTCAAGGATTTACACACAGGCTTTTTTTTCTTTGTACACGGTTGACGAGTAGAGAATTATAGAATTTCAATCTCTAGCCTACCTCTCTCTATGCAGATAGGCAGATGAGAAAGATCAATAATTTATGAAATACTCATTAGCTTGGCAATTCATTTTACAAGCATATTATTATAATATAATTATTACGGGAAGACAAAATTCTTTTGATGGCCAATTATACAAAAAACCAATTACATAAAGCTATCCAATAGACCCAGTACCAAATGTCAAGGAGCTAGATACTACTACAGCTTTTAGTTGTTAGTTTTTTACCTGGTACCTATAAACCTGCTATTATGCCCGTGTGTGGAAGGAAACCCAGTTGTGTACCGTGTTCTTTGCTTAATTTACGAGTGGTGACAATGAAGATGACTCAATGACTGTCCCGTATGAAAATGGGAAGACGTATGTTATAAAATATATATATTTACCTATATATATATATTACTATAAAGCCGAATAATGCTGAATTATTTAAATTCTAAATGAAATGTAAAAAATTAATTATTACAAATCGCACGTAATTCATTTAATAATTATCTGGTGCTTTTAATTGGAATATTTCTAGCTTTAAATAACTGCTTTGTTTTACCATTTTGGTATTTATATTGTTATATAATACATTTTTGTTAGTAATATTATTTTTTGTATGTTGTTGATGTTATTATGATTATTGTTTTTGCAGTAATCTAAAATGGTACGGTTTTATAATAAAGCTCAAATACCAAACACATAATAATCAGCATTCATTGTTAAAAAGTCATTCCTCTGTTTTATTTCAGATCACTGTTATAAACATAATGAAAACAAAAAAATTAAGGTGAATTCCCATGCGACCTGTTTTACACCGGAAAATAACTAATGCTCTTGTTTTAGAATATGAAACATAATTCAATACTACTATTGAACACCCCCAGTAACAATAATATGCTCATGTAGGCTAAAAAACCCAACACACACGGCATCATTTCCATAGGAAGCAATCATCTTCAGAAAGTTGTACTTGTTGCAAGTTAAATAATCCAATTAGCCGCATTCAAAGCAAAGTATGCTTAAAAGTAGCACACTTACATTAATACAAGGTGCATAATATTAAGCTTACTACAGCTTTAAAAACATGTCTTGAGTTACGTCCACTTAAGCGAGTACTAACTTACATAAAATAACTTTATTATACTTTTAATTTTTGTTTAGAAGAAACCCGATGTTGTATACTATGAGAAAAAGAGATTGTAGTGATTAAGATTATATGAGATTTTCACATGATTTTTAGTTAAATCTTGACATTGACATTTTGTTGAAGTAAGCTACAAAATACTCCTAATTAGTATCTCACCTAAAACTACATTACAATAAATCTCCGCATGTGTATTTAATATTCATGTAGTTATTAGAAATAAATTAATTATAATATTTACCATCTCAGCTCTCAGGTATAGTATTATCCTACCTTGCTAATTTATTATGTTTGCTGGCTTGGCTCCCTTTAAAAATAATCCCTGTATTTACAGAAAGGAAAGGATTTACCAAGTTTTTGTAGACCCTGGTGAATAGTAATGGGCATTGGGTTATTGGGTAAGGTAATATCTTTTAGTGGTGTCTATATGAAACTATGTATATTTACCGAAATCACGTAGACTAAAAAACTGGGACGAAGGCTGCATAAAAGAATCATTCAAATCAGATCAAAGGATATCCCAATCCTCATCGCTAACAACCTACAAGAGACAAATCAGGAAGTGAATACAAAGTTGGAGTAAAGTTGGGTTAAACCCTCTTCATGGCATTGCAGGAATATGTAAAATATGACTTTGTTCGTTCTTTCTATTCCTTTGTATTCATGTATTATGTGTAGTAGTTTGTAAAATGAGGATTTTAAGCTTATGAATATTCGACTGTTGAGTGAGATCTATTTAATATGATAACAAAAAGGTAGGATCAAAGCAATCCCGAAAGAACCACTGACCAACTTTTCATTTTGATTTATTTGACAATCCATGAATAAAGGCTGCATTATTTAAACGTTCAGTCAAAATTTGTCCTTTTGCTTGTAGAGAATTCATTGCTTTTATCATACAAGTGCTTTTTAAGGTATCTATAATAACGTGGACACCATCATAAAGAATGCTTTAGTTTGGATTCCCAAAAGATTTTATTTTAACGCTTCTGATGGTAGCTTCTGAAATTAGATTTATTCTCTTTTTAGATTACACTTTTCTAAAAGCTCTCTAAATCCTTTGTTAATGCTTGCAGACTTTAATCTCACACAAAAGATAAAATAGGTAGCTAATAATAATCACCTTTAGCTCTTGATTTTTCAAGTACCCAACAAAGAGTGGGTTACTGGGCAGGGGCACTGTCAAATGTTTTGACCTCAAAGTAAGAAAAACCATAACAAGTCATTCAATTAAGCAACTTTCGTTTATTTACAAGAAATTGCAATAATACCATGTTCAAGGTAAAGAAACCCGTACAATTTGTTTTTTTAAGTTTAGATGGGCTACGGGCTGTACAATTAATCTTATGAAAAAAGTTATACATATTCTTCAATGTATCAAAAAAGTAGTAGTTACATAAGAGAGTATTAAATTCTAAAAAACGATAGTAAAAACAAGAATAGATGCGTGCAGAATCATATCATAATTTTGGAAATTGCACCTTTCCTAAAAAGTATTTCTACAAAAGCTATTAACAGGCTAATACTTCGTGGCAAAGTGTTGAGAAATCTGTCTTGAGTCTTGAGTCATTTATTTTCGGGTTCGGTCCTGTGCGAGGGCTGCAATTTTATAGCAGCTAAGTACTTTGCCTTCTTTTTTGTAAAAGATAATCCCTCGGCAGGTAGATAATATGGAGATCGGCTCAGTGATTAGATTGGATAAGAAGACGCCTAGGCCCTGTCATGAAAAAAATGCATAGTTTCCTCACTACAGTGTGATTTGAGAATTAGGTATGGGTCTCTTTAAGAAGCTTTCAACTCTGCCTACCCTGTGTTCCTGTTTCATATCAGTACTAAAGTGCTGCTTGGGTTAACACAACAAAAAGCTATAAAATTGAAGCTCACATACATTAGAACTGTTAAATGCTGTGAATGTGCACATAATGAAGCTTGATATTCAATTACACTTTAACGGTTTTTAAAACAGTCAAATGACTTCAACTCAATACAGGACAGCCTTCAGTTTAGGCTAGTTTTAGATTCATGTTTAAAAGAAATGTACAGTATTGCCCCAGATAATCGTTCTTCTGGTGACAGATAACAGGTACCGCAGTACCTGCTGCACTTTCGCCAGTCTACTGGCTACTGAGAAGTTGTAAAACAAGGTGACAGGTGCTGATTTAGATGAATTTGATGATGATACTGTGATGCATAATTAATACAATATATACAGCAAATGCAATAGAAATAACTAGGGATGTAAATGTAATTAATTAGTCTTATTTTAAGTGTTCTTTCTCTTTGAATCTGCACTAATTAATTTTTTACTGCAGTCAACTATTAGATTTGAGGAAAAGGGTTAATCAAGAACCTTATAGTCTTTCAAAAAATACCAAAAATGCTTGATGAGTAAAAACAATTATTCACAAATTGTCCAATTTGAAAGTTGGAATTAAGTATAAGGTTTAAATAATCGATTCCATGTCACTTGGCAAAATAAATGCCGTTTGCCGAATTTGCATATTACCGAAATCATTTTTGCTGAATTAGCATAAATCATTAGAAAAGTCAGTCATATCATCGGTATTCTCAGTGAACATTATTCAGAAGCCCTATTGAAGAATGGAAGGTGCTTCGATTGTGGGCTCATGTTGTTCACATTATGTCACACCCCATACGAAATTTTTTGACGTACTTCAATGATATAATTGATGCTTTTATAACCTTCCTAGCAATATAATTTTTTCTGCATGGAATTTTATTCGGCAATGTACATTTGGCTATAAAAAATCGGCAATTAAGGCTCAGCAAAAGGCATTCGGCCAGGTGACCTACGACGAAATAGGTAATCATCAATCAGAATCAATTTCATGAGTTACTCGTAATACGACGGGTCATAATATTTGCATATATTTAATGTTCAAAAATCAACTTTACATGATGAAATCGCCCTCATTTCATTGCGATGATTTGTAGAATTATGCCGTTAGGGAATCTTTTCTCGTGTTCGAATATAATGCTCGTGTATAAAAATTCGAAAATAAAGAGTTTGTTGGAGTGAAGCAAAGGGAACCTTATAAGTTTATTTGAATGGTTCATAAAAGGGGCTGAATCCACTTTAGGGACTAGGTTTAAGTGTCCGTTGACAGGTAATATTTCAGGCGTGATGATAAATGACACTGAAGGTATACAAATTTAGTTTCAAAATAAAATCCGGTTTAAACGAAAAAACAAACAGGTATCAGGTATAATTTTATTCATTTACAAATACGTTTAAAAAACAATTATAATATCCGACAGTTTCCTCTACACTGTTCTTTTTCTTGTTTTGATCTTTATTACCATGATTGATAAAAGCGAATTCTGTGGACTCGACTGCAATGTACAGAAACTCCCTACTAGCAGAATCCTAAGACCCTTTTCTTTTCCCAAATCTTTCCTGCAAATAGAATAAAATACTGTTGGTTAGTTTTACACTAGTAACGTTTAGACATTAAAATATTAGTACAATTATAAGTTCAGACATCCAAGGAAGTTAAGGTTTCTCATGGTTTATCAAACCTTTCGATTTGGTATCATCATAATAAGTCATAGTATCACATTATTTTGAAAAAAACTTAATATAGAATTGCTCACTTGCCTCTGCAATAGTCTGTAGGCTTCTAACAGGTTTTAACTGATTGATACCATGCCCGGCAGATTTTCCGTAAGAATCTCCCTTAGGTACCGGCAACCGGAAGCTTTCGACCTTCATGTAGTATTCTAATACGACATATTACAAAGCCTAAGGAATAGAACATACATAAAATTAACTTATTTCCACACTATTTTACTTTACATCAAAATTAAAATGTAATTAACTTTGAAATACATACCTTGTTTCGATCTGTAACCAAGCCTTATAGCTTGATCTAGTCTAGATTCCAGATCGGACATCGGATAAGTTCATTTAATAGTCTGTCTGTACTGCCATTTCCCAGCACCGAATTCTAACCAGGCAGTGAACATGGTCCTTAAAAACATCCTTCAGCTTGTTTGTGAACAATTCTTGATTGTACTTGTATTCCCCCATTCTAGAAACGTGTTATATTACGAAACAAATATTAAAAATATTTCAAAATATTGTATAATTTTGAAAAAAACCTTCTAAACAATTACTTTTTACTTACATGAAAATTTAATGTCGGCGTGGTTGCTGCAATTTTGCAATGCAATTCTTCAATTCCAGAGATTTAGGACCTTTCCAACTCCTCACTTTTTCACTACTGAGGATACTGATGGACCAAGAAAAGCAAGACTGTATAGTAAATCCAGACCACGAGGCCTTTTATTCCGTTGACAATATGGTGGGCCGGGTCACTCCATGCACGCCCGTCTCAAGAATCCTTTTACATTTCTCATATTTCTTCTGTCACCTTCTTATCTTGCTTCTACAGCCTCAATCCAAATGCAACATCCACTGTTATACACCACAGACTAGTCTGTGGTTATACACAATACCATGGCCATGTGCACCTACACCAGAACCAACTTTATCTTTAGTAGAAGAGTAGACATTGCCATCTAAATGGTTGGAAATGAGTCCAATAGTAAAAAGATACGGAGGCGGAGGTAAAGATTTGATGGAATAATACGGTTGGAGTAAGGCAGAGGACGCAGGATGTTACAATGGGATGTTACAAGTGATGTTACAATGGGATGTTACAATGGGATGTTACAAATTGCATGATGTAACATCCCTGGATGTTACATCATGCAATGGAGATGCAATTGA